>VFFE01007237.1:2590482-2724938 GCA_008921705.1 Burhinus oedicnemus | reverse complement strand
CTTGATTACAGATTCGAAGATGGCAAGATTCACACTAACTTACTATAAGGTATCCCAAATCAACAGAGATATATATATGAGAGTAACACACAGATTTCAGATTAAAATATATATACATACAAACAAAGCATATGAGTGCGCACATACACAACATATTGAATCAGTGGATATATCCCTTTTAACCCCTACACGTGCAAGGAAAATAGAAGAACATCCACATCCATAAAGCTAAAGCACACAAACATATAAATGGAGAGGTGGATGAAACGAGGGAGACCGGTCTATAGTTAAAATTCCCCTTTTGATTTAGAGCAAATACTCACATGTGTATCTATCGCGGCATCCCTCAACGGGCGATTGTTGAGGCTCGAGTTATAGAGAAGGTCGCTCGCCCTGATCTTGTTGTAGTCGCGCAGTTTTTACCTGACAGGGGAGGTCCTGGCCACAGCCCGCTGCGATCCAGAAGCGCTCAAAGGGCCTTCATCAGAGTCGCTACTTATAGGATCCGAGATAATTGACTTTCGTCAGGTACTTTTCCACTCCAGCCCAGTGTGGACAATAGAATAGTCCTGTACTTTCCGCTGGTTGCACAGGCCCAGAACTCGTTAGGACTTGTGGTCCTGGTAACACCCCTCACTGTGGCCACAATCCATATTGTCAGGAATGATCTATTAAAGTTATTATGTTTAAACGATAGGAGCCATGGGAACCAGATACACCAAGGGGGTTGCCTTAGTGTTCTAGTTCGTTGCTCTCCACCATTTTCCCTTTGACGTTAGACCATTCTGTATTGTTCTGGTCATGGTGTTATTATGTGGCCCAGGTGGAGAGGGAACCACGCCAAGTATCGAGAGGCCTGAGAGCGGCAAAGGGGGGTTGCACCACCACAAACAGCCAAGAGTATGTTTTACTGGAAGTTATAAAGCTTACCGGGTTAGAAATATTTTTTTTAAAGTATATTATTACTGTAAAATTTTAAAAACAAAGAAAATAGGAAATTAGATACTTCTTGTTGTTTATCATTATAATATAATATGTAATATTACATGGGTAACTATGGACAACATGACCTTACATTTACAAGACTCTTATTTGCTCACTTTGTATTGACACTAATGGTAACTATATGTTTCTGTATCTCTGGGGACATACCATCGTGATTAATGCTTTTAGAAAGCCACGCTATGAGCCAGGACAGGAGTTATAAAATGTAACTTTTTGTAATATTGGGTGGCAAAAAGACATTCTAAAAAATAAATTGATATTTTAATTGTGAAATCAGCTGAATGTATTGAGGAAGTTGCTATCTCCTAGGAAATGTAGGAGTTTTTTCATTTTTTTCTTAATGAGGTCTGGAAGGCAAAATCGGGAAAAAAAAGCTGGGAATAGACTTAAACTCAATTTGTATTTTGGATCCATTTTTTCATATTTATTCATGAGGGTGCGATTGTCTTGTCCAAGAAACCCTTATGAATAAATATTAGTACAATCAAACTGGCTTAAAGAATTATCTTGCTATAAATCTGAAATTCTTATAACAGCTGTATCCTTTAAGTGAACTTTACAACTTTTCCCTGCCACAATGAGGTCAAGAAAACCTAGTAACTCCAAACTGTTATAAAATTTATTAGAATCGGAGTACTGCTGAGAAATGCATAATTTATGGTATTAAGATCTGATTAAGTGTTAAATGGATGTCAGGAGAGATCTCCACAGTAATCCACTTAGCTTTTAATGCCTAATTATCACTTCATATTGAGTGAGGGCTGAATAATTGAGAAATGCAATACTTAGAGAACTCAAACAAGATTTTTGTGTGCAATTAAGCGTGTTATTCTTCTATCAGGAATAAGTTCAGCAGGTACAAGGAACAAAGGAAAAAATAAAGAAATTATACAACATAAGAGAGAGGGAAAATAATTTGATTAAAGAGTTTACTGTTGTACTGTTTATTTTTAAAAGTGACCTTATGTATTTTTTACCTAAGCATGTGTTCTTACAAGTTAAATTTTTTAATTACAAATTATATGCCCAAGTTATCAGTGAAATAATGTGTGACCACAAATAGGCACAACTGAGGTTACACATGAACATCAGGAAACATTTTCTTACTACAAGGGTGACCAAGCACTAGAACATGTTACCCAGAGAGGTGGTGGAGTCTCCATACTTGGAGATATTCAAAAGCCATCTGGACACGGTCCTGGACAACCTGCTCTAGGTGACCCTGCTTGAGCAAATGAGTTGGACAAGATGACCTCCAGAGGTCTCTTTCCAACCTCAGCCATTCTGTGATTCTGTGATTCCATGATTCTGTGATTGTGTGTTTCATAGAATCATAGAATACCTCAAGTTGAAAGGTACCCATAAGGATCATTGAGTTCAACTGCCTGCTCCTTGCAGGACTACCTAAAACTAAACCATATGACTAAGAGTGTCACCCAGATTCTTCTTGAACTCTGACAGCCTTGGTGTCATGATGACTTCTCTGGGGAGCCTGTTCCAGTGACTGACCACCCTCTCAGTGAAGAACCTTTTCCTAATATCCAATGTGAACTTCCCCTGACATTACTTAATTTCATTTCCTCGCTTCCTATCACTGGTCACCAGAGAGAGGAGAACAGCACCTCCCCCTCCACTGCCTCCCTTGAGGAAGCTGCAGACTGTGATGGGGTCCCCCCTCAGCCTTCTCTTCTCCAAGCTGAAAAAACCAAGTGACCTCAACCGCTCCTCCTAAGTCTTGCCCTCAAGTCCTTTCACCGTCTTGGTTGCCCTCCTCTAGACACACTCTAATAGTTTGATGTCCTCCTTACATTGAGGTGCCCCAAACTGAACATAGTACTCGAGGCAGGGCCACACCAGTGTAGTGTAGAGTTGGACAGTCACCTCCCTCAACCAGCTAGCTATGCTGTGCTTGATGCACCTCAGAACACGGTTGGCTCTTTTGGCTACCAGGGCACACTGTTGACATATTCAACTTGCCATCAATCCAGACACCCAGATCTCTTTCCACGGGACTGCCCTCCAGCCTTTCATCACTCAATTTTTGTGTATAACCACCTCAGGTGGGGAAGCTGGCAATTCAATACACTTCAGTTCTTGAAGATGGGGTTGGCATTTAAGTTTTTCCAGTCAAGGACCTCAGCAGCTTATAATGACTTTTCAAAGATGATAATGACCTCACAATGGCATTGGCCAGGTTTCTCAGCATCCTTTGGTATGTCTCTTCTGGTCCCATGGATCTGTATATGTCTGATGTACTTATGTGTTCCTAACTATCTTCCTCTACTGCGGGTAATGTTGCATTCCCAGACTGCTACTAGGCTCAATGAACTGGAAGGCATCTGAGCATGCACCTGTGAAAACTGAGGCAGAAAAAGCAATTTACTTTGAATTGTACCCACTGTCCCATTGCATAGAGGGCCCTTATTTTCCTTGTCTTTTCTTTTGCTACCAATTACTTAGAGAAAACTTTCTTGTTCTCCCCAATTCTTGATAGCTTCATCTCCAGCTGAGCTTTAGCTCTTCTAACTTCATCCATGCACATTCAGGTAATGTCTCTATATTCCTCCCAAGCATCTCATCCCCACTTCCACTTTCTGTGTAGTCTGGGATGAGACATTTAACTACATTAGCATACTAAACATGAAAGAATGAATATACCTTGCTTCTCATCTATGTTTGTTAGCTTGGAATCCAAGATGCAGTAAAGCAAGTACGTAGCTCTGGGGTTGGTAGCAGCCAGCTAAGAAACAGATAAACTAGCATACTTATGTCTGTACCTGATTATATACTTACTTGTACATTTAAATAAACTATAACAAATAACCAAACGTAGGTGACATTCACCTAAGAATTCTAAAGGAACTAAAATATGACATTGCTGAAGTACTGTCAGTGGCATGTGACTAACCTTTTAAATTTACACTGGGACCAGAAGAAGGAAAGGTGGCAAATGCAATACAAATTCTGAAAGGAAACATGAAGGGTTTTACTGTGTAGCCCTGCAATACAATGCTGCCACTGCTAGCAGTAGGCGATAAGCTTTGCACTGAATTTGCAAGGCATCAGGACTGAGTCTCATCAGGCTTAATTTGTTCTTTCTGCAGTGATGTTTTACTTGGTTTAACTGTGACAGCAGTTTTTTCTTCTAATTTACTTTACTTTTGTTCATCTTTGCATGGTACAACCATAGCTTTATATAGATAGTAGTAACAAGTAGTTCTTTGAAATGGAATGAGATTTACAACTCTAATGCAATGCTGTAAAGAAATACAGGGTTGGTACAGTAACAGAGGCCTTGAGAAGTGGAGACACAGGCTGCGATGTGAGGAATACAGGCATGGGATGATAACAAATGTGGCATAGGTTTGACATTGGAGACCCCACGCCTATAAACAACTCACCAGTGGTGAGTTAAAGAATGCCGACCTGGAGCTGGATAAAACTGCTCTTAAGGGTAACAAAAGAAGAAATAGTATTTAATATAAGTTAGAGCCACTGTAAAAATTAAATTCAGATAAAAAATAGAACTGCAGCCCAATGAAGTGTAAAAGCATTTTAGCAGACATATAGAAATGACCCCAAGTAGATCCTAGAGAGATGAAGAAGAAACCACCTGTATGAACATCATATTCCTCCCAGTGAAGAACTATAGATTCTGCAACACTGTCCCCAACACCACCACTATGAAATCACTAGCCTTAAGATGGGAGGAGGTGTGAAAAAGGTGAAGATAGCGTCATGAAAAGGGGCAGAAACTAAAAATTGTGTGAGTCCCAATTTAAACTGGATTTTTATTCATTTTCTGTAGCAATTAGAGGTGGCCAAATAATGATCATATTTTTAACATTTCAATTACATTACCAATAAATTCCTGTGCTTCTCCCTGCCCATCACCAAGATTTTGACCATAACAGAGTCAGCTAGAGATGTATGTACTAGTAAGTCTGATTTTACCAAGTAACTTCCTGAAAGTCCTTATAAAGAATATAACTCGTAGTTGCCTTCCATATTGCAGAGTGTAGAAAAGTCAGCACTTCTAATAAGAGCGTTTCACTTTTAACATTTTATTCTCTAAAATCAGAGTTTGCTTTCCTTAGGACTTTAGCTGAACTTGTAGATGCCAGAGATATTTTTAATTTTATGTAATCTGCTTTGGTGCATTTTTGCACTTCTGCTCTCAGTTTAGTATCATCACTTTTTTTTGCACAGACTATGTACCAACCAGTATGCTAATAAAGACTGTATAAAGATAATTTACACTAAGTATTTCCCATTCCCTATTTTATATGGCAATATGGTTATCAGACAAAATATATTACATGACCTAACATTTTTCTTCAGAGCACAAGTACTGGGACTGCATCATAATCCTCTTTTTTTCCCTTCTAAAATGAAAATAATTTTAGCAAGCTACAACTTAAGAGTATTTTTTTCTTTTTTCTGTTTTTGAGTGTAGTTATAACACCCAATTAGATTTAGTGCATATGTACACGTGTGCTCATGCAGACATACACACAGACCCATTACTTTTTGACTATTTAAACCAAGAAGTTAGTAGGAACATTAAAAAATATGTTATTTGGGAGAGCATGGGCAGTTGAGATTCACCTTCTGAAATGTGGACCTTTGTATCCATGCTATTGCATTTATAGGCCACGAAAAACTCTTAACTTTTGAAGCATGATTTCTCTCATCCTGAACTCTATGTCCAAAATAGGTCAGATGATTGGAGCCTTTAGAATTCTCATTTCTTTCCACAGAACCTGTGGACAGCACAGAGTGACAAACCTGGTACAGGTGTTTACACTGTAGGGACTTAAAAATGAGCTATGATTTATTCCACTCCCAGGAACTTTACATTTCATGATTTTGAAAGACAATAAATCCACTTATAATAATATTTATTAAACCCACTAAAAGTTGGAAAATAGGTTTTCACAGATTCTAAATATTTCCTCATTTTCATTTGAACTTGTGTAGAACTCTGCAGTAAATGTATTCTTAGAGACATCTAAGTATACTAATTAATCTTTGTGCTTTTCAAAGAAAAGTAGTTTCCGTGAATGAGAAAAGAATAAAAAAAGCAGACATAAAGACCTAATCTGACAATTTGCATGTGGAAGTATTAAAAGCATCTGCCTGACTATAACTTAGACAGTTGAACAATCAAGTTTAATGACTTGGGTTTAACATCAGAATTTGAAAATTCTATTATAGGCTACATGAAAAATGTCTTTAATAAACTAGTTATCATAAATATTAAAATGAAGATTTATTTAAGATCAATATAGGTAGTTTTTCAGTCCTCTTAGAATAAAATACAATTGTATACTGATAAAAAAAAGAAGTTGTCTTGACTCTCTGTACAGCTAAACTAGAAAAACAGGAACATATAATTCACCCCATTGGTCAAGAGATTTCTACTATAGGCGGGTTGAGGATGCTTACAACTGGATAATCTCCACTGACTATAGATGGAATCTAGAAAACCTTTTTAGACTAAATTATTAACTTTTAGATTGCTAAAGATACATCATTCTGAATTAGTTCATTCATTGACTATCACTACCTCTATCTCAATATTTAATAATAAAAAAAAAAGAATGAATGATACAGCCACCTGAAATAGCAGTTGGTTGCAGAATATAATTATTTGTCTACAGTGGTATTTGGAAAATAATCTGTGAATATTATTTTTGTCAAAATTTGCTGATTAATGAAAATTTCTCACTTACTTCCAAAATTCCTTGTATCTCCATTTTAGGATGGTGTTTCACAAGTCCCTGTGAAGGAGAATTATTCTCCTGAGAGGAAGGGATTATAGAAGGTAAACTCAAGAAAAATGTGATATTAATAATTTTCTAGTGACACAGTTTTTCTAATTACAAAAGGGAATAGTTTTCATTAGCTCCTGAAAAACAAGAATTTGCTGGGGTTGAAGATAACAGTTATGAGATTGGAACTCATAATTTACTAAATCTGATTAGGTGAAAGACATCAGGCACCATACAGGGGACCAGTGTTCTAGAAAGCTATTTCTCATGTTATGAAACCAACATAAGCTTTTTAACATGGAGACACCCATGTCCCAAAAAGTGAGAGCAGCCAAAGTGAAACACATATGTTCACTAAATACTGTCCCAGCTTCATAGACTAAGGGTTCCAAAGTTTAATACAAACATTTTCCAGTTCAAGTGAATGTTAGTGTGCTAATTCTCAAATTCTACCAGCTAGCATCTTCTTATTCACATGAAGCTAGATTTAAAGCTTTTTGAAAAGATCGAAAAGAATTCCATTGGCCACAGCCGGCTTATGACAGTTCTGTT
The DNA here is from genome assembly GCA_008921705.1 of Burhinus oedicnemus. NCBI lineage: Eukaryota > Metazoa > Chordata > Aves > Charadriiformes > Burhinidae > Burhinus > Burhinus oedicnemus. Next base: position 2,717,607 of record VFFE01007237.1, on the reverse strand, counting down.
GTGTACTGCTGCATGACTTATAAACATGGGCATATATTCTCAAATGTTAAATATGCAGTTAAAATTTCACCTTCTCCTGGTTTAGAATGAAATGAATCATTCAAGGACTCTTAGGAACAGTCCTTCCTGAATGTTCCTCTGTAACTGTTGTTTTAGCACAGAGTCTTTTAGCTGAGCTACTTTTTACAGAATGTCTTTAAATTTGTTTGAGATGTATTTTATTAACCTTGGCTTTTAAATGAACTCATTATTCTGGAACATACAATTTGACTTTTGACCATCTAATAGATTATCTGTCCTTTCTCTTAGCCGCCTTCAGGATTTAGCTGGAAATCTGGCCTTAAAGATTCAGCCCTTGGCAAAGTCTTCTGTAGACCTCTCTCTCAAATTGTCTTTCATTCTCTTGTGGGGGCCTTGTTTGTATGTTTGGTTTGTTGCCAAAGTGCCATTCATATGTCTCAGTAAAAAATCTTGTTCATAAAAAAACCCCCTAGGATACTAGAAGAATATGCAAAACATTTTTCATGCCTGGAACAGAGAAATTTCCTCTAGTTTTATCCCCTTTCACTCTCTTTTAAACTCCTCCTTATCTGAAGGGAATCAGTCAATCATCTTATGTGAAATATGAAGAATTCCAGAGCACTCATTCACAGAGCTACTCACAGAGAGACAGAACCTTCCAGAATGAGCATCCTACCTAGCCTAGATGAACAACACCATCCTCGCAGGTTCCTCTGCCCTCTGGATCCACTAACCACCCCACAGAAGCTCTCCAAGGGACATGAAAGTGGTTCACCTACCTGAGCCAGAAGATGAGGATGTAACTAGAAGAGCACAGATATTTCTGTATGGCTGCTTATTGGATTAATTTCAGTGTTGACATGAAAAGCAAAGAATTGAATATTGAAGGAACGCAGTGTGCTCACAGCTGTACCAACAGCTATCTCAAACCTGTAACTCCTAGCTGTGTCTCTTCTTCAGCCAGATATATATTCTGGATGTCATCATTCTTCCTCTACCCTTGCTATGAGCCCAGATAGTGTAGTGGGGTACTTAATCAAACTTTCAGATTTTCAAAATAGTGAGTGGATTGTATGAGCCCTCAGAGAAGCCCAAGAAAAACTGTCACAGATGACAGAAAATTATACACATTTTCAATTAAAAAAAAATATTTAGTTTTGCAAGTTTTCACATTTTCCCATTTGCCAAAATTAACTCTGATTTATAATTTTTTGTCTAACCATAAAAATCTCAAAAGAATATTTTTTTCACTTACATTTGAGTATAGGGTAAATCTATTTAAGAAAGTACACTGCCCAACTTACTTTTACATTGATGAAATGAGGATGTCAAATGTAATCATAAAGAATAAGTTTTGTTTTGTTTTGTTTTGTTTTGTTTCTAAGAAAGCATAAATAACTGTGTTTGCAGAGGTAGATAAAATGCTATGAGAGACTACTGTTCTCAAATTTGAGTGAACCTACTTTGCGAAGTGTGGAAATGGAAAGAGAGTTCTCATATGGTTGGCTGGCTGGTAGCTGCTACATGAAGGACTGTAGCAAAGAAACAATCCAACTAAGATGAGCAAGAAAATATTTACCTTGACTCTTATTTTGTTTACCTTAAAAACATAGATGATTGCAGTGTCAGTGCAAACATTTATCTCTCTCCCTCTTCCCCCGCTTTTAAAAAATTTCCTTGAATTTCCTCAAGCATGCTTGAGAGACTGAATAATATTCAGTTCCAGCACAGGTCAGGTAAAATGTTAAAAGGGAAAATAGTTTTTAACAAGATGAATGTCAAACATCCAAACATTCAGACTTTCCTTCCTAGAACAAAAGCAGAATTGCATATGTCTCATTGAATACATCCCCCCTGCCCTGATCACATATGTAGTCAGGCCACGTAAGTTCATTATATAAAGTGATTAACTTCCAACTTAGCTAAGATTTTTTCCTCTCATTTGGGAATCTGAAAGACTGGTACCTTTAATAGTTAGAAGAGGTTTTGTTTGTTTGTTTCATTTCTAGTATAAATATATCGATAGATCATTTACATGCATATATGCATATTTCAATGCACTTACTCCACACCCTGACATAAAAAGTCAGGGTAAAATGTAATCAAAACATGCTATGTTCTCAGAGCAATCTTCTATGCTTTCCATTTAAAACCCCATCAAACAGGAACTTGCATCTAGCTTTCTTGCAATGGAAACAGATCAAACACAGGCCTATCTGTCAAAGATCTTTTGAATTTTTTTTTAATGTTAGCATACAAGTAAGTCTAGTTCCTGGATTCATTAGATACTTTCAATCTGCAGCTGGGACTGCCTAAAATTAGGCAAAACTAATTAGGATTTTAATCTCGCTGCATATCACTGCCCCCTCTATGAGAAAAGGATAATGGTACTCCCTTACTCAGAGGAATGTCATAAGATTACAGACTAACTGTGCTAAATGATGACATAATTTGCTGTTGATTTCACAGTATGCCAGATATTTTTATGTTTTTTTCTTTACTCCCATATACTCTCTATCAGTCTTCCCTTTACTTCTGTGCTGTAGTCTACTTCTGGACTCAGTATCACCCTCATAGATTCTTCTCTCATGCAAAAGAATCTGTTTTCTATTCATTTCCCTCTATATCCTATACTTTCTTCACCAAATCAGGTTAAATACAATTTACTCTTTTTTAGAAATAATATTTTACTGTACTGAAGCTATACTGAAATATTTGGCTACACTTCCTTGTGCAGTGTTGTACAGATTGTTCTTAAGGTGCCAGAGATCATATAGTCCAATAAGGAAGACCTCCTGATGAAAGACTGCTTGAGGTTGCCTAAAGAATATGTAGAATCAGGATATTGCCCAGTACAATTGTGATATGGCCAACAGCAGGCTACTGTGGGTATCAAATCTGCCAACTGTAGTTGCGTAGTCAAACTTCCTGCTCCTAAAGCACTCTATTCTCTGATTTGTATTGGCCAAGAGGAAGAAGACTTTGCAATAAGAGGCATGAATGTCACACTTGGAGTCCCAGAAAGGTGGTGGGTTTAAGTTGTAATAATTCCTTGGCAAATTGACTCTAATTATTTAGCTACAAGAATTCTGGATTGAGAACAGGATTAGATGGGTTATAAACCTGGAGTAAAGATGAATGTCAGTGTACTGGGATGGCAGCCCAAATTTGGGAGGTGCCACAAAAATTGCTGTTAGTTCTAAAGTTATTTAATGTTATTAATGATGGGGAAAGTAGATTAAACAAAACTTTAATGACATACAGAGTTTACACTAAATTGATGGTAAATACTGAGGAGAAGGGTATACAAACAGATATAAAGAGGATAAATATTTTACAGGAACATGTTTTAAAAGTGAGATATATCTCATGAAATAGAAATGAAAGCAAGTATATTTCAGAAAAAGAAAAAGTAAACCTGAGTTATTCAGAGAGAGAGAGTCCCAGAGCGAAGACTAGCGTATAGAAGTTGTTGCAGAATGTAAGTTTCCAATGTAATACAGGTTAAAAAGAAAGTGGATAGGTCTTACAGTGCCTATGAAGACTGCTGATGTCTTTTTTTTTTTGGTTTGGGTTTGTTTGGGGTTTTTTTGCTTTGGTTGTTTTGTGGTTTTTTTAGAAGTAATAACTACTGAACACAGAGCTTGAGAAATAGCATAAGAAAGCCTTCAAGATTTAGTTCATATGTAAGCATAATTCTAGCTTCAGTGGAGATACAGTGGACTATGTCAGCCAATGATGTGGTACATTGTGTCTGAGAAAAAGTAAGCAATAGGTGGTTAAGCATGATTATCCATACTTTAAAAAGGAAAGTTGATGCTCAGGTTGGTATAAGAATACTGTCGTGAAGTGGTTTACTTGAACATGGTAAAACAGGTAACTGTTTTGCTTAATCATATTTTCTACATATTTTCATTCATGACAATTTCTTCAGAAACACTAAATCCCAACTTGAATGCTTGCACTATACAGAAAGGCTTCAGCAGCTAGAAGGTGTAAGACAAAGATCTTTTAAAGAAATAAAATAGATCTACAAAGATCAGCTGTGTAAGGAAAACAGTCAGTAGGTCTACATGATAGTGTTGTCCATCCCTCCAGTGCATTTTCTATTTTTAAACGTGCTATATTTACATCTACGCTACAGACCTTATCATGTTTTAAGCCCATTAGTGTGATGGCGCTGTCGACAATTTTTGTACCTAGGTAAGATCTGAAATGCTGTGTTCAGTTGAGCTAATCAATACAGGCTCAACTGAGAAGCAGAAAAATTGTCTCTATGGCTATTACAGATCATCAACTTTTTAAACTACTTCAAACAACCTGTTCTGAAGGCTTTTTGAACTGAATTTACATAAAAGGCATACTTCCCTCCTGTGTCTTATTGGTGATTTGATGATTTTTTTCGAGTGATATACAGCTATTTGAATGTACACTATCTCTCCAGCTGCCTTTCTGGATGCTTAAAGAAAGCTGCAAATTCCTAGTTTCTCCTGCCACTTACAGCAGATTTACATGTTGGGTAATGAGAATGAATAGTGAACTGCTGTTCTCTATGAGAAACTTATTAAACTATCCATGGAGAAAATATCTTAGATTCCTTTTAGGTTTTATTCTGAATGAGTAAACAAGGAAAGAATAGACATTGATAGATGTAAAGCCAGAAGAGACAGACAAGCTAAAGCAAATCAGCAGAGTCCTGGAAACTCCTCCAGAGTAAATCTGGGAGTTGTTTGCCTTAATAAAATGAGCCATGGAAGGCTGGTAGGAATTGGAAAGCAGGAAAAGAAAGTGGTAAAGTGAGTAGTTTGTTTTGCGTGCACCTGACTTTGAGGTTAGACTTTCATGTGAACACATTGTGATTAGGAAACACTTCCACTATGTCTCTCAAAATTTGCTACTTTTTAAATATTCAGTCTGTGATGTACAGCACCACTCTGGTTTGAGTGCTGGTCTAATAGTCCCAGAAGGTATAAGGGCAAGGGTTTTATACTTCGCTTAAAAAAAAATAAAAATTCACAGAGGTGGGTGAAAGCAATTTTTGGAATTCATGAGCAGATGTAGCCAGCTAGAGTATTTTATGTCAAATTTAAGGGCACATTTTTAAGCATCTCCTTCGGTCGAGAACTTCTTTCAATTATTTACTTAGAAATCTGTAGACATTGATACTATATATGCTTCTTAACAAACTACAGCACCTTTAAGTTGACCATGTAATACATAGTTATTCTCGATGGACAAAAATTCTTTTTCATTCACATGGGCCAAATATATTCACTGTACAATGACTTAAACTGGAAACTGAAATACTAAGAAATATGAACATATTCATAAATATCCCTGTGAATTTGGAACATTTTGTTCCATTTTAGAAGCAGCCAGAACTTAAAATTGATATTATATTTCTCTTTGAAATATCAGGTAGAACATTCTACGGTGGCATGACTGGAAGGATAGATGAGGGGAGGGCAGTGGGTGTTGTCTACCTTGACTTCAGCAAGGCTTTCAACACTGTCTCCCACATCATCCTCGTAGGCAAGCTTAGGAAGTGTGGGTTAGATAAATGGACAGTGGAGTGGGGTGGATTGAAAACTGGCTGGCAGATAGAGCTCAGAGGGTTGTGGTTAGTGGCACAGAGTCTACTTGGAGGTCTGTGACAGGTGGCATTCCCCAGGGGTCAGTACTGGGTCCAGTCCTGTTCAACATAATCATCAATGACCTGGATGAAGGGACAGAGGGTACCATCAGCAAGTTTGCTGATGACACAAAACTGGGAGGGGTGGCTGACACACCGGAGGGCTGTGCTGCCATTCAGTGTGACCTGGGCAGGCTGGAGAGTTGGGCAGAGAGAAACCTCATGAAGTTCAACAAGGGCAAGCGTAAAGTACTGCACTTGGGGAGGAATAACCCCATGTACAGGTTAGGGGCTGACCTGCTGGAAAGCAGCTCTGTGGAAAGGGACCTGGGAGTCCTGGTGGACAACAGGATGACCATGAGGCAGCAAGGTGCCCTTGTGGCCAAGAAGGCCAATGGCATCCTGGGGTAGATCAAGAAGAGTGTGGCAAGCAGGTCAAGGGAGGTTATCCTTCCCCTCTACTCTACCCTGGGGAGGCTGCACCTGGAGTCCTGTGTCCAGTTCTGGGCTCTCCAGTTCAAGAAGGACAGGGAACTGCTGGAAAGGGTACAGCAGAGGGCTGCAAAGATGATTAGGGGACTGGAACATCTTCCTCATGAGGAAAGGCTGAGGGACTTGGGTCTTTTTAGTCTGGAGAAGAGAAGGCTGAGGAGGGATCTCATCAATGCTTATAAATACTTAAAGGGAGGGTGCTGGGAGGATTGCACCAGTCTTTTTTCAGTGTTGCTCAGAGATAGGACAAGAGGTAATGGGCACAAACTTGAACGTAGAAAGTTCCATCTGAACATGAGGAGGAATTTCTTTCCTTTGAGGGTGACAGAGCTGCCCAGAGGGAACAGGCTGCCCAGAGAGGTGGTGGAGTCTCTGACCCTGGGGACATTCAAAACCTGCCTGGATGCCATCCTGTGCAAGCTGCTCAAGGTGTCCTTGCTCTGGCAGGGGGGTTGGACTAGATGATCTCGAGGTCCCTTCCAGCCCTGTGATTCTGTGATTTTCAGTCTTTTGACTTTTCATGTAATTGCTGCATGCCAAAGAAAAAAAGTATTTCCAACATAAAAATATCAGTAGTCTTAACTATTTCTAGTGGAAATCAGGACTGAGAAAAATTGTTGACTTAAACCGCTGTAGGTCACAGTCTGCCTGGAGTTCCTGCAGGTATGGTACAACTTCTGACATTAGCCTCACTTAGTGTTCTAGAGTTTGTCTACTTCAAATTAAATATTAAGCCAGCATGGTTTAATTTATTATTTTTATTGTTGGACTGCATAATTCTCTATCCTTTTATCTCAGTTAGTACAGTGGAATGTTCCAGATGGAGTGGAACCATTGTGTTTTCTTGTAGTTCAGCTGGTATCTTGTTAGGTAAGAGATCTTTGTAAGGACCTGCGCCCTAGCTAAAACCATTTGCCTTTTGCCCTAGTTAAGCTTCATCGAAATCTGTTTATAATCACTTCCCATGTATCTGTAGAAATTAGCAGTCCTGTCTCAACTAAATAAAACAGAGAGAAAGAGAAAATATAAATTGTGGATAAATCTGTGAGTGAACTTAGTTCACTAAAAGGAAAGTTTAAAGATGAGGAAAAAGTATGTAATTGAAGTAGTACTTTAAATTGTGGTTGGTGAGTTTGCTTGGGGTGCAGTTCATTTTAGCAGCAGTAAGATTATTTTAATTAAAGGACTTTTCTACCAACTAAATGAAGTGTCTAACATGCCCAATCAATTCCTGCCAATATGATTGCTCTACACACAAGGAAAGATAGTAATTAATTAGAGGAAGCTTCTTCAAGGACAATTGGTCTACTGTGCAAAACCTGAGAAATCGCTGACATGGATTGTTTCATTTCAATGTCATAAGCCATGTTACATGCACTGTTGTAAGTACAAGGTTTTTATCCAGTTTCAGAGAAGAGAAAAAGAAAGAGCAAAATAAGGAATTAACTGTAGAAGGTAATCAAAAGCACAAAATTTATGACATCTATTCAACAAAAACCCCTATATTTTATAACCTTTTTATTCTCTCCTTTGAGCATTTAAACCAAACACATGGATATTTTTCTGCCAGTTATCCAAAATGTTTTACATATAAACAGAAATAAGAATTTAGTTTAAAATTGCATTTGTGTGTATATGCCAAGCTTCTTCACTCTTTCTTCATTAGAGTATGAAATCAGAATGAAAAGTTTTTATTACTTTTAAAATCAAAGTTCTGCTTTTCACAGCTGAGAATGTTACATTATGTCATACTTTGTTTTCCCTAAGATAAGCCTATTCAAAATATTATTTAAATGTTAATGCAAAGGCTGCAGCTGTAGTGTTTATATTTTATAAACACAATTAAGAACAATTAGATGTGAAACTGCAGTAGCCTTTCTGGTTGCAGACACTACTTAATTCAGAGTCAAGTAAATATGCCAAAATTGTCACTGCACTGTTCTTCCTCTCTGCCTTCCCAGACACATACATGAATCAACAAACAGGTATAAATGAAAAATGCTCTGGAACAAGAGTGAAAGAGTAACTTATTTAAAAATAGAAAGAAACAACAACAACAAAAAAATGTATTACAACATAAAGAACCTCTTACAATATGATCCCACTAAGGAAAGAATCTTGACTTTATAGCAAGATGTCCTTGAGCGCTCAAGTCACTTCCACTTGAATTCAGTCATAACTCAGTGTATAGTAAGGTTAAATTATATGAACTGCATATATTTCTTGCTGCTTACTATAGCCTGTCAGACTTTTTTTTCATTATTATGTTGTACAGTAGAGACCTTATCATTATCTCAAAAGCCTCGAAGTATTGCAGTGAAACATTACTTTTATTAACAAATCCATAATTTTGGTTGTCACACCAATAAAAAATAACCCAAGATTAGATTGAAAAAAGGAAATCATACAGGTGAAAAGTTGGAAGTGAAAACAGAGGTTGATTTGGAATACCTTATAGTAAGTTAGTGTGAATCTTGCCATCTTTGAATCTGTAATTAAGTCACTGTTCAATTATTTTGTTAAATCACTTTGTAAACCTCTAAACTGGTTAATGATTAAGTGTTGCTAAAATTCAACCTCTTGATCTACCTTAAATGATGAATAAATTTTGAATCACTGCAAAGTCATAACCATGTCAAATATCTCCATCCGTGACAGCTGTTAATTACTACTGTTTGGGGTTTCTTTTTCAATGTCAACAGATTTAAAGTCTGTTTTCTCTGTGTATTAATATAATTTCTTTAGATTAATTTAATTTTCATTCTTTAGATAATAAATATTAAGTTTCTATGTTTCAATTGGTTATTTTTAAAATTCTGTTAATCTTTTTGGCACTTATCTTTAAATTGATATACATATGGCTAATATTTTTTCCTTAATGTTACCTAAAACTGCAGTGAATCACATTGAAGGCTTCACTTTCAGTGCCCTCTCTAACCAAAGATTAGTGAATGATTGTAGAATCCAACTTAAATGAACTTCTAAAGGGTAAGGCTAGAGGAAAAATTAGAAATTGTTTTACTTGTCAGCTAAAAGCCAATGTGATTAATCTAAGCTATCTTTCTGGGCTGCTTTTGTAGCGAATATAAGAGAAACAACTCCTGAAGAAAGTGTTCCAGCCACTGATGGTATCTACCACGGGTGATCTTAATTCCCTTCTGAAAACACTTAGTCATTGATGATACATGGAGCCTTGAAGACTCGTTTACTAGGTCTCACATTACTTTAGACTTCTGAAGTCAAGTAAGTGAATCAGTTAACCCCACCCCAAATTAAGTTGCATAAATCATTGGTGGCCCATCAAGGAATTAAAATAGGAGGTGGGATTCAGCTCTCAGAAAAATCACTAAAGTTATTTGAACAAATACAGGCTGATACAGACTAACAAACTTCCTGGGCTTCATTGCTTTCATTAATTAGATCTCCAGAAACTATCGTAAAAAGGCATTCATCTAGCTCACATGCAGAACTTCTACATGTAGATGTACACTTAGTCTTTTAAACTGAAGCTTAAGCCTACTCTGGGCCTATTCTTACTACAAACTTCATATGGAAGCTTCAAAAGTAACCTGTAAGTTTGATTTAGATTTTGTAGGCATCAGAGCAGAGGGCAGAAATGCATAAAGATGTTATTACCCCTCCAAACACTTCTCTATTTCTTATTTTTGAAAATTCAGCATTGAACACATGAATATTTAAAAGGAAATGAAGCTACAAACTTCTACATGATTTGTATATGCCTTACCCGTAAAATCTTGAGGACACAAACACTGAAACAAAGGTTGCTCTCTCAGTTGGCTCATATCGATGCAAGTTGCTCCATCAGAACAACTATTTGGGTAAATTAAACATGCATTTTCAGCAAATTGGCAAAATTCTCCTGTCCATCCAGGTGCACAGAGACACTAGATATGACAAACACACAAACAAACAAAAAAAACAAGAAAGAAAACAGGAAATGAAAATGTAATGTGAAAGTTTGTAGAAATTTCTGTCTTGTACTTTACTACTGAGTAAAAGTACAGTAGAATGCAGAGTGTTGCATCCAGCTGAGACTATTCTTCATGCCTGCATTTGCAGATGATAAAACAGTTGAGAGAGGCAGAACTCATCTACCATGTCTATTGAAAAAGTGTGGGAAAAGAGGACATGAGTAGGAGGAAATGGAAAAGATAATTACTGACTGTAAGAGATGGAGCTGCCTGCAGGAAAAGAAGAACTGAGTGTGAAAAAAGCATTTAAAAGGCCTGGAGGTGAGGGAGAAACCAGGCAGTGGTACTAACACAGCCTGCAAGACGGACAGTGGCCAACCAGTAATGAGAAAACATAATATGGAACTTCTGTTATACACTCTGACCCTATCTGTTAACTAAAACAAATAAAAATAATTTCTTCAGAGGAAAGAGGAAGATTTGAAGCTGTCTAGTGAAGTGTCTAAGTACAAGGCTAGAGCTGTTCCTTTAATTAAAAATAATTTTTTGGAGTAATGTAGATATCTTTGGTAGACTTCACACATTACACGTCTTTTGGCACAATAATGCATTGGACAAAGAGGTTCATTTACAAAAAAATGAAACTAAAACATAGGAAAAAATATGTAGCATTATTATTGATTTATTATGATAGAATTATTATTAAGCATTATTAGGACAGAAAGACATTGGTAGCATCTTGTTACTTCAATATCCTTAAAGGACCAAGCCACAACATGAAAAAAAATGGAAGACACTTGTTATAACCATAAACAAACAAACAAACAAAAGACACTGAAAATATTCTGTTGGAATACAAGCTTATATGAACTTCTCAAAAGAGTCTTATGAAACCTTTAAATTACAAGTGTCCTGATCAGGATATAATTAATAGCAGCTTGCCTTGAATAAAGGGAATAAAACAGTATAGCCAACAATAGCATAAAAGTATTTTAGAACACTGTGAGAGTGTAGCCACATACAACGTATAAGCATTATACATAGAATCATAGAATCATCTAGGTTGGAAGGGATCTTTAAGGTCATCGAGTCCAAACATAAACCTAACACTGCCAAAACCACCACTAATAATAACCATGTCCCTCAGCACCACGTCTACCCGTCTTTTAAATACCTCCAGGGATGGCGATTCCACCCCTTCCCTGGGCAACCTGTTCCACCCTTCCGGTGAAGAAATTTTTCCTAATATCCAATCTAAACCTCCCCTGGAGCAACTTGAGGCCATTTCCTCTTGTCCTATTGCATGTTACTTGGGAGAAGAGATCAATCCCCACCTCTCTACTACTTCCTTTCAGGTAGTTGTAGAGAGTGATAAGGTCTCCCCTCAGGCTCCTTTTCTCCAGGCTAAACATCCCAAGTTCCCTCATCTGGTCCTCATACACTTGTGCTCTAGTCCCTTCATCATCTTTGTTGCCCTTCTCTGGACATGCTCCAGAGCCACCTGGGCACACTGCTGGCTCATATTCATTTGACTGTCAACCAACACCCCCAGGTCCTTTTCTGCCAGGCAGCTTTCCAGCCACTCTTCCCCAAGCCTGTAGCGCTGCATGGGGTTGTTGTGACCCAAGTGCAGGACATGGCACTTGGCCTCAGCCCATCGATCCAGCCTGTCCAGGTCCCTCTGTAGGGCCATCCTACCCTCAAGCAGGTCGACACTCGTACCTAACTTGGTGTCATCTGCAAACTTACTGAGTGTGCATTCAATCCCCTCGTCCAGGTCAGTGATAAAGATATTGAAGAGAACTAGCCCCAAACCTGAGCCCTGGGGAACACCACTTGTGACCAGCCACTAACTGGATTTAACTCCATTCAACACCACTCTTTGGGCCCAGCCTTCCAGACAGTTTTTGACCCACCAAACAGTACACTCATCCAAGCCATGAGCAGCCAGTTTCTCCAGGAGAATGTTGTGGCAAACCATGTCAAAGGCTTTACTAAAATCCAGGTAGACAACATCCACAGCCTTTCCCTCATCCACTAAGCGGGTCACTTTGTCATAAAAGGAGATCAGGTTTGTCAAGGACATGTCTTTCATGAACCCAATGTGACCATCCAAGGGGCAGAGATGGGTGTAGTTGCACATCATGCAAGTAAAAAAAAGTTGCCAAAGGACAAGATAGGATGAGGTGTGGAAAAGAGGCAGGATATATTGCTGAATACAGAAAAGGAATGACTGGCAAGACACGAAAAAGCCCCAAGGCAAGTAACACCAGGAGAAGAGGAGATCCTCCTTTTTTAAGGGGGGGAGGGGGTAAAATAGTATAAAGCTTCCTCTGAAGAGGAAGGATGGAGAAAAAGGAAGACAAACTCACTTTAGTAATGACATCAAAGAGCTCATGAGACAGATTACCTTGACCTTGGGAACTAAGAACCACCAAGGACCACAGCCATCAGCACTAATGGTACGGCATCAGCTCCATAGTATTGTATAATCATAGCTAATTTAGAATGTAAGTGTTACAGAATAACTGTATGTAGGCATAGTGAGAATGACTAATAATGTGTAAAAACTATTAGCATTAAGTATGCTGTTTATGAATTAATTCAGTAAAGTTTTGTTTTAAAGTTTAAAACTGGCCCAATCTATCAGCCTTCTAAACATTCTGATTATACTGATCTTTGATTCCCTGACTTATATACATGTTTTGCAAAAATGAACAGTATTCAGGTGGCCAAGTGAAACCTTTAAGAGAACCGCAGCGATGGGAATCCCGCATTGTGAATCTCTGTGTTGAACTAATGAAAGAGCAGATAGCTAAAGTGGGCTGCCGTCTCCTGAGTGACCCAGATATAAGAGGAGCATGATATGCAACAGATTTAGTGTGACTTGCAATCCCAGGGCCCACAAGAATATAATGTTCTCCAGTGGCTGTATATTCCTTAGTCCCTATTTCCTGAATTCCTATCTCTGCATCTCTCTGTTGTGACAATACCTATACATGACTCTGCCATTTCCTGATTTCATTCCCCTCAGTCTCCAGAAACACTTGCCACTCCTAATGTACTGCCTGCATCCCTGATGTTATGTTTGGTTAAATTTGACACTACTATAAAAATGTAAAAAAACAGATGACATGTTTTAGGTAACTGTATCTATGGGTATATCTAACTTTGCCATTCAGTATACAAAGCTTCCCCCAAACAAAACTATAAAAACATGATTTATTCTGTATGTCAGTATATTTTACATTCATAGAACCCCAGAATAATTTAGGTTGAAAGAGACCTTTCAGGTGTTATAGTCCTGCTCCTTGCTCAGAGCAGGTCAACTTTAAAATCCAAGCTAGTTGCTTAGGATCTAATCTAGTTGAGGTCTGAATATCTCCAAGGATGGAAATTCCACAGTGTTTCTGGGAAACCTGTTGCAGTGCTTAACTACACTGTCACCACATTGTGAACAATTTCTACTTAATACCTAGTCGGCATTTCCCTTGTTGCAACTTGTGCCAGCTGCTCTCACTCCATCGCTGTGCACTGAGAAAAGTTTGGCTCCATCTTTTCTATGATCACCCAATAGGGAGATAAAGAAAAGAATTATAACTCCATTCAGCTTTCTGTTTCCAAGGCTAAAAACCCCCTGATCCTTCAGCCTTTCCTCATACACCATGTGCTGCAATCCTTTCACAATGTTGATAGCTCTCTGCTGGTCTTGTTCCAATTTTGTCAGTCTTTGGTTTTTTACATCGAAGCCCAAAACTGCACACAGTACTCTAGGGGCAGCCTCACAAGTGCTGAGCAGAAGTGAATAACAACTTCACTTGATCTGCTGACTATGATTTTACTAATGCAAGCCAGTTTTAGATGAAGCTAGCCTTTACCACCTTCTGATTACATTGATCCACTCCCTCATCTGCCTTAGGCACAAACTGTCAAGCCCTTTGGACATACGTATACCCCCTTTGACTAAGTAGCACCTAGTTTGGCATTCCTCTATGATTGATAGTTCTTCCTTCCTCCAGATTTTGCCACTTGGGAAACTTGAAAGCAGATATTACCAGTAAAACACAGGGCAAAGGCATTGAATGTCAGCCATCTCATTCAGCAGTGGGCTTATGTTATCCTTGGTCTCCTTTTTTTCTGCTGCTGTACCTATAAAAATGGAGTTTGTAGGATAGTTTCTCTTTTATGATAGCTTTTCATAAGGACAGTATTTATTTGGAAATTCTCATTGACTAGGCAACCTTTTATCTGCTCGGTCACTAAACATTACTATTTACAATATTAAAACTGCTTAATCAGTATTTTCTTTCTTTAAATATCTTATCAAGTCCATACTGCAAGAAAGAGCTTCTTCAAATAAGTTCACTTAGGTTTCTTCCTCTTCCTGATGAATACACGTTCACTTAAAAAAATCTATTGTCAGAGTGGCGAAAAAATTCCAGAGACTGAGTTGTGTAAACTGCATTTACTTTTTATCCAGCAAAGTGGCTTTTCTGCACCTGGGGTGAAACATATTACTTGCAAGACAGCATTCAGGAACTAAATCACTATTTCCAGATTATATCTGTGTTGTTTTGAAGATAATTAAAGGACAAATCTCAGGGATGCTTAAGCTAGCACTTTCCACCAACATTAAGTCATTTTTTTTTAAGCTGAATTGAAATCACCCCAACAGCATACTGGTAGTTTTGTTGAAAAGTGGTTTAATAACCTTTTTTTTTTGTCTTCCCAGTTTTCAGTTGCCTGGTAAGATGACTTGCAAAATGAAATTGTTCATATATATATATAAGATGCTCTTCTACTTTTAAAATACATGGAGAAAACCCCAACTCAACCCAAAATTTAGAGACCAAACTGGGTATGAATACTTTCAATTTTTGTTTTGTCTTACATATTCTCTTATGTTCTTTTTCCTTACCCTCATATTTTCTTCTTTTTTTTTTTTTTTCTCCACTCATTCCACAGATACAGTAGGATTGATGTGCATATCCTTACTGTTCTTTATTTTCTCAATTTTTGCTACAGGTATTCTCAACATTAGGACCTTGAGTGACTGGTTTATGAGAAAAGATTTGAAGAACTCAGCGCATGCTCTTTGACCATATGGAAAAAAGGGAGTATTATTATTTTTCTATGTTCATGCAGTATGAAATTTTTTAAAATAAAGGAAATAAAAACCTTAGCTTAATATCAGGGAAAAAAAATATCTTTTTTGCATGTAAAATGTGTGCTTAAGTGAAGCTGTAGAAGTTACTCAAACTGGAAAGATGATAACCACAAAGAACATAAATTTAGTTTATAAATAACAAACATGTTGCTACTTGTGAACTGGATTGAGGGACTTATTTGGGGAGATCTTTTTAAATACATCCTGCTTCCAACTGGAATACGTGTCTTCTTATGAAAGAGAATGTTATGATCTTTTTCCTTCAAACTGTGTACAAAAATTTAAATGAGGATAATTCTATAGCTGTCAATAAATTCTGCCATGCCCAGAATGGCTAAGGACTTAAAAGTTTACAACACTGATTCATTAGCCTACAATACACCAGGGCATGTGAATGACTTTTTAGCATAAAAAGAGAAAATGAATTGGTCCTAAATTACTGTATCTGTCATTGCACAGGGTGAACATTTTTTTTTCAAGCATATTACTGTCTTGAAATTATTCTGAAAAAATGAAAAAAAGAAGAAAAAAGAAAAAAAGAAGAAAAAAGAAAGGTAGAATTATTTACTGAAAATCTTTTTAAGTCTGCTTCCACATTTTTATCAAATAATATTTTAACACATGCTGATTTAAACTCCTGGAGCTGAATCATAGTGGCAGTACATTGCTTTGTCCTATGGATGTCCTGCCTAACATATTCCACACAGTTAGAGGTTTGGAATCTCCAAGGGCAGAAATTTCATTTGTATAGCTCTTAAGTGATACTGGCGCGGGAATACATGATTTCTTGTCCAGATTCACAGACTGCAAGGATTCAGTGAAAATGGTCTGGTTAGGCTTCTCCTTTAACAACATTATCTCAGAGTATATTTGAGCTAGCAAAATATGTAAGTGGAGGTATTCAGTTCCCTACATCCTGCTTATGTTATATGAGCCATTTATCACCCTGTTGGCTCTTGATGGCTGCTGCAGTGGCTGATGTCTGTTACTCATTTGGTCCCAGATATGAGTTGCTAAGGGACCCACAAAGGAGGCTCAGCTTTCTGCTACTACAGCTGTAGTATCCTGTCTATCTCTTCAGCTGCTCTGGCATGCATTGTCCAGAATAGATTTACGTTCATGTGTTGGCAGTGCAGTCTAGGCAGTGTGCAAAAGAGGTCAATCTTTTCAGCAAGGGTGTCTCGGGTGAAAGTCTAGCTCTGCAGATTCTTCAAACTTCTTTTAGGAAGCCCAGAGTCCCTTCAGGGGAGTACTCTAGCAAGAAGAGTCACCTATTTTCACACTGCTCTCTCACTCTCTCCATACCTCAGGTGATCTAGAATTTTTATTAGAATGAGCCTTCTGTTATGACATATAACAAATATGTGCATATAAATAAATAGCAATTGTAAAAAAAGGTAAACAAGGCTACTATTCCACTGGAGTTCAGCTTCTCATATCAACAGATGTTATGACAGGTTCATTGCTCTGACCTTGGGCCAGACCCTTTGCCACTGATTCATATCCAGTGATATTAGGAGATGAGGTACATCGTCTCTAATATTACATGCTCATTCATATAAATCCCTGATTTCAGGAAAAACTATGACAGGTCTGGGCAGAAAAATGGCATAACTTGATTTAATTAATTGGTTTTAATAGAGATTATATTCTTTCATTATTCTGGTGGGTGTATGAGGGGAAAACAGAAATGACTTTTTAATAGGGACAGGTATTTCTCTGCCTTCTGAGGAAGTCAAATTCTATACATGCACATCTCATTAAGGGAGGGGGAAGATGAACTTGACTTTTGTGTAGCTCAAGCAGGTGCCACCTCTCTTTTCATCAGACTTTATAAAATAATGAGATTTTATTAATATTTAATTATACCCTAGAAAGGGAAATTAAGAATGTGCGTTTTTTGAGTATTTAGTAGTAGAAGAAGATAGGGACGATATTGAAAGATGAAAAATAATCAGCAAGAAGCTGTAGCATGTACTAGAAACATTGTGCAGTATTGGAAACAGCTGCTGACGGCACCACAAAATTTATACAGCACATGGAAAATGTGTGTCTGATCTTACTGGCATTAATAAACAGGTTAAAGAATTTTATTTACGTTAGGTACTTCATAAATACACAGTGCTGAGTTGGCTGGCTGAACTTTTATGGAATCTTTCTACACTCATCCTCCTTATCTCAAGGGACCAGCTCCTTATTAGATAGGGAAGTCAGAAAAGAAGAGGTTTGGGGAATTTCTGTATCCTTGAGAAGTGGTTTAAACTTGAGTACAAGCTTGATTTTAACTGATTTTTTTTTAAAGAAAAATAATTCAAACTCAGCTAGTTTGCCCATTCCTTGAACTTTTTCATGAGACGTGCAAAAAGAACCTATTTCAATGTTACACAAAGTTGTCAGTTCCATATTATTAAATTTAACTTTCCTATGCAAGGTGTGGGGCTGAGCAAACAGCTTTCACATAGACAGTGTAAACGTGTGAAGGTGCAATGGTCTTACACAGTACTGTTTTGTTACAAAATCATAAAAAATGGGGACTGGCGGGGGAGGAGGTCACCTCTCGTTCTGCTATTAACCATCATGATTCACCTGACATGAAAGATACCTGTTGTTCTATTTGCAGTGAAAATTTAGCCTATGATCTTAATAAAAGTAAGGTAGTACAGTAGTAAAATTCAGTCCAGATTTCTTTCTTAGGTTATTGATTATTCTCAGGACTCACAGGGCCCAGGGCCTGTTTTTCTTTTACCTCAAATCAACCAATTTTTTAGATTAGTTGAGTCATGAGAATGTAAAAGAAGTTAAAATTATGAAAAACCCAACCATTATTTTATTTTTGTATTTCTCATGAACTGATGTTACATAAGCTTTTTTTGTTTGTTTGCTTAATTTGTTCCTAACTGTGAATAATCAAAGCTGGACTTTTCTAGTTTTCAGTAAGTATGCCTATTATCATGAGCCTTTGTTATTCTGGGATGCCAGTTTAATTCCTGTTGGCTGAAGATCATTCAATCATCAGGACATCTTATTTGGAAAATCAATGCAATTATTTTTCAATGTGAAAAATATTCAAAAATATTCTAGCTGTTGTTTTGGTTGGTTTATGCAACCAACATAAAAGAAACATTAGATGCTGATTTCACTCTACTTGTTATTTCTATTTTGGGGATAGTTGTTGCCATGTGATTCATTGCTTCATTAAAAAAAAAAAAATTCTTTGTGTGAAGGTTTTGTGGTTTTGTGAAGGCTTTTTGTGATTTTGTTAAGATATGAAAAATGTTTGGTAATCCTGAACCACCAGTTTCTACACTGGAAAAGGAAATTCATAAAATAGAAAATTCCAGATAAAAACTTTAATTTTGCACAGCTGCCTAATGACTTCAGATATATCCAGCTGAAATGTCAAGATGAACAAGGGAATTCTGGTTACAACCTATCATTGTGATGACTGTTTAATATTTTGATTTGTTCATTGTTTTGCTTACTAACAATGAAAATATAGCTATAGAAAAAAATCCCCAAATGTTTAGAGGCTTAAATATGAGCCTGAGCTAGTTCACACTGAAATGTATTCAACACATTTTCCATGTACATTGCTATATATTATCATTAGGAAAAGGTTCTTCACTGAGAAGATGGTCAGTCACCAAGTCTGTCAAAGTTCAAGGAGCATCTGGGCAATGCTATCAGTCAGATCCCATTTAAATACCTACGTACTCCACTGTTGCCTAACATAGTTTTAGGACAAAAAAATTTAATGACATTTTGACTCAAGCATTGAAGATATAAGAAGTCAACACATGCACTGGTAAGGGAAATGAAAAAATAATATTTAGGAATCACATGAATATTTTAAAAAAGAACATTATATTATGCAATAAGAACATATTATTCAATAATAGCATTATATCATTGAAAACATTAAAATTGGATATGTCATCTGTAAGTTGATCTGTTTTGTTGTTTATGGATCACCTTATTAGTTATTTAGTGTACACTATAGTACATAGAATAGTACAGGTGGGAAGCAACATCAGAAGGTCGCTAGTAATATCACCTGCTCAAAGCATGGTCAACTGTGAGATCAGACCAGGTTGCTCAGAACTTTATTCATCTGAGCCTTTAAAGTTCAAGTTTGGAGTCTGCACAACATCTGTGGCAGCCTGTTCCAGTGCTTGACTGACTGCACAGTGAAAACATTTTTCCTTATGTCAAGTAAGAACGTCTGTTGTATCAGTTTGTGTCTGTTGATACATATTGATGTAAACACACTAAAAAGTCTTATCTAAAGACGATAAAATATGCTTCTGGCTGGAAAACTTCATACCAGATGAAATTAATCTTTTCTGTTCTCTTTAATGCTTGAACTGCCTAGCTGCTATTTTAGGCAATAATATATTATGTTCTATAATTGTATATGGTCGAATATTTAGGACCTTAGCTCATTGAAAGATCACTTAATAAAACATTTTTTAAAGGCTGTGGTTATTAACATTGCAGCTATTTAGTATCCAACATGTTAAACTTTTATGTACATGAATTCTGGCTCCATTATATGCAGCAAAACTTATAATTCTTTACTGAAAAACAAAGAAATTACACAGTTGCTTGTTTGTATTGTCCTTTCTGTGTTTCTACAACATGGAAGTGCATTACAAACACTTATGTTTTCATGTGATCCCTCTTTAATGAACATGACATTCCACTCAGGTACACGTTTTCATCTTCCTTTATACATTTCATGTCTTTCCATATAAAATTGAAGAATCTGGACTATAGGTTGTATGGTCTTTGATATAGAAACTATTTCATAGTACAAAAGCAATAAGAAATACGGCTACTGTTCTTATTTGAACACTGTTTTGTAAGATAACTTTTCCTTTCTCCTTGAAAATTGTGAGGTATTTTTGTCTTTCCATTCCTATTGTCTAAAACTCGTATTATTTGTCTCTTCCACTGTCTCAAAATCACCTAATTATTTTTCCTCTGCATACGATTCATAGAAATGGCATTGCATTTTATCAATGAAAAACATTTCATACTGAACATGTAGTAAGTCTTTCACTGTAATATTTACCAATTTTGTGTGTTTTATTTTTCATTATTTTTGCTGGCTCATGCTTTTGTTTACTTTACTGACAATAGGTTAAAATTACTATGTCATCTTCTCACAGAAGTTTCATTTAAAATGAATCAAAACATTCTTATTGGTTATTTCTCATATATTTTACTCTGTATTTGTACTATATGTTATTCTAGTAGATCAATTAAGATACATTATATAAAGAAATGTAAAGGTATTACATGATCAGAGCTTTAACCAAATACTTTTCATTTAAATTAACTCCTGGAAAGCAAGATACTTAGTTTATTACATGAAGAATTCTACTGTTCATTAACTTCTGTGCTGCTCAGAGATGCTTAACAACACGTATGAAATGTACCTAGGGTGCTTTGATGCTGTTTATTTCAATAGCATAAGAAAAGCAGGAAAAGGTTGTTTTGATAAAGTTCAAATTAAATGCTGAACAAGAGCAAAACTGTATAGGACATTTTAAAATTTATGTGAACTCTTCTGCAGAATTACTGCTACTGTGTGGAAGAAAATGGACTAATTAACTTGTGCAAAACTAGCCCCTAATGGAAGTATCTGACTTTGAACTACTGCTGTTTGAACAGTCAGCTGGAAGGACAAATACGGGAGAGACATCAGTAGAATTAATGATGGTGGCAAAGTGGCTTCACAGAGATGAAACTGTATTGCTCAGATAGTCCATGGGGAGAAAACAGGAGGAAAGACTCTGGATTTTTTTTCAAAAGGAAAATGACAATAATCTATTTTATATGTTGCATGTAAGTATAAAAGTTGCATCTGAGAGCAGTAGATTTTGCAGTGCCAATTTTCATTGCTTCTAGCATTGCTAGTAGAGCTGTTATAAATATTCATAACAATTTTATCACTCCAACCAACTGCTTTAATATATAGTATAGCAGATATATTAAATGTTTGTTTCCTTGCGGCTTTTTTATACTCAGAAAACAAATGTTGACTGATACAGTGCAGAGAGCTTTAAAAGAGGCCTAGTGTGTTTTTTTTTAAAGAACTACATTTGTTAAACAAGGTAATGTTTTCTCTCCCCTATACTTCCTCTTCATTTTGGATATGTTATCTGGAACTCATTTCTCCTCTCATGCAATAAATACAAATGGCTTCTCTAAGAATAAGTCTGAGGCCTTCTTAGGGCTATGAGATCTAAGCAGTGTGACTGATGTAGCTCAATTCTGGAGATTATTGCTAATTCTGCATGCCGATGCTTTACTTCTGGGTTATAAATTTAGTCAGACTTCTGGGGATAAAGTATTATGAAGGAGCATTAGGACTGAGAGTGCTCCTCAGGGAAAGACTTAGAAAGCGGCAGAGGGGAGCGGTGGCAGCAGAGTTTGCACAAAGGCTGCTCAGGCTGATGTAGGGTGTACCGCGGGCCCGCGGGGCTTGGCACTGCCTGCCACTCTTCTCAAACGAAGCAGATTGATTCCCAGCCTGACAGCTGGCTGACGGGTCTGGTTCTGCACCCACAAGGGCAAACCTCAGCTGGTTAAGGACGAAACTTGGAGCTTTGTCTGCCTAGTTGTAATTTCTGCACAGGTTCTGTTGAATGTGTGTCACATACCAGCTTTCTGACATGGAGAAAAAACACAGGAGAAAGAGCGGTTCCATTCTCTCTCTTCTCTCCCTCATCCCCCCAAGCAGGAGCATATTGCCTATGGTGAAGACGGTTCTTAATATTACTATGTAAGCCTCTTCTGCTTTACCACACAACATGGTTATTCATTTGTACTCACAGTTTTACTTTATCAACCATGTACCATCTTGGTTTATGCTTTGTTACTGAAATATCTCAGGTTCACCATAAAACTCCAAATATAACAGCGATGGCTTTGATATGTGGTTGTGAGGAAAAGGATCAAAAAAATATAACAAGAACAGCCACAGAGCCATCTGCAGAGCAAGATTTCAGATACCAACCTTTTATATTATATTAATTTTTCTATCCTGTTGCAGTGGATATTTGATATACGATATTAAATGCATGTCCATATAAGAAAGCAAAAATTGAGTGACTGGGGAGCAACTGTCTGAAAGGTATGCATGTTGGTACCTAATTAGGTGTTTTCTGTTTTGGTTCTGGTTTATACATGCAAGTTTTTATTAATCAGTATTCCCCAGGCATATGCAAACACTTGGTGTTCACAGAACACATATTCTGCCAGTTACTTACAGAAGTTAAAAACATTACTTCTTTTGCTTAGCTTCACTCCCCCTTAACAGCTGAATCTACTTCCACTGCACTGTGTGAACACTAGCCAGAAATCGGCAGCAATTCCTGCTGCTCTTTTGGAAGGCACCAGGACATTCATTGACAATGACTCCAACATAAAATTTCACATTTAAGTGCCAGTACAATTTCTCAAAGAAAATGTAAATATTTGCTTTGAATGACCAACAGTAGGTGTAATTGTAAAACTCATAATGATAACACAGATTATTGTCTCTTTCTTTAATGCTGCTCTAGTGTTCATTGCTTGCCAAAAACAGTCCTGCTATTCAAGTAATGTGTATGATTTGCTTAGTCCTTGTCTCAAGTGGAGTGCATGTAAATGGTAATGGACCCTACAATGGCATTGCTTTCACTTCATCTTTTAGTTTCAGTTTTTGTGCCTATATAACTCAATTCCTTTGTTAGCTGTAAGCACATAGCCTTGCACAAATCAGTGGTTTGTCAGGATGGCAGGAGGAAGGCATATTGACAAAATAGACTTGGATATACTATACAAACCGTGTAGGTTGAAAGGTAGTTGCTCATAACATAGTATGGAGCTATTAGGAAAAAAAAATGTTATGAATGAGCATTTTCACACCCTGTAAAAGTGGAATGCACTTCTAATCTGTATGCCCTTCCATAAGAAATGTGTGGCAGAACAGAAATAGGGGAGAGAGTGTGTAGCTATTCCAAATCTCCTGCTTGCAAATGCTGTAGGGCTGCACCATCTTTTGCCTCAATGCACTTCTGTAGGTAGTCATAACTGACCTATGAATTCTATAAATTCTATGCAATTCAGTGGTTGAAACCAAAGAACACAATCTCTTATCTCTCCTTAGAGAGTAAAGGCAGATGGTATGCCAGAAGCCTGTCTTCATACTCTTGATTGTCCCAATATTGTGTTTTAGAAACTGCTCATCTTCCAAAATTTGGTAATTGACAGTTCTGTTACCCTCAAAATTTACAGTAAATTAGTTTAATATTTTTTTCAGTATCCCTGTTATTTTTATTTTTTTTTTACTTTAATACTAATTATTCAGGAAAAAAACAGAGGATCTTAAGCAGGGGTAATTGTTTTGCCTTGATCTAAGCCACTAGCTGTGGATAAATAAATAGTTAGATACCTGATTCCCCCTTGGGACCTTGAGGAAAGCTTTACAGTCCCCAGGTGATTCTTTGTTAGCATTCTCTCTTTATCTGTTTTTACTGCCCAGTCTCCTTGTGCGAGAGGCATTGCTGGAGCCAGTCTAATTCATTGGGAGAACTCTACCCAAACCACTACATTCCCTCAGGTGGTTAGCATGTGGCAGCAGTATGATCAGCATGAAAGAAACAACAGCTCTTTCTTCCCTGTCAGCTGTCCTTTGGGATCTGTTCATCTTTCCCCATCTTCACATAAAGATAAGGATAACAGATATCTATAGCCATAGATTACTTTGGACACTCAGATTAAAAACACTAAGGAAATACTGTCAACTGCAAATTAAGAACACTGACTTTTCATTTATAAAATTCATTTAAGAAAAATAAAAGTTGCCATGAGAATAGAAATGTATATTGAAATGGGTCTCTCTGGGCAGATTTTTAAAAAAATATTTTTAAGAAGCAGGTTATCATATTATCAAAATAATGTAGCTGAATAGTTTTATTGAATAAACTTCTGCTGGAATCTGTGATTAGTTCACACATTAGTAACTGTAACCATATGGTTTATGTTAAACCTGTTATAATTTAATTTTTTCCTTAAAACAGTGGCCTCTGTCTTCTAATACTGAGTAGGTGAAGATGTTTAGGATAAAGTTGCCAAATCAGGATAGTGTTAATTAAAAATTTTTCTATGTGATGGATATCAAAGAAAAATAAGCTATATGATATTTTCTTCAGAAGTTTAACAGTGTTTTTAAAAGTGTTTTTAAAAGTTATTCCAACATTGCAGCTGCAAAACAGGAGAAATGCAATAGCAGTGTTCTTGCAATAATTGATAAATCAATAGTAAGCAATATAGCTTTACATAGCACTATTTTTAAGAGGTAGGTCTGTAATGTTCAAACAGTCTGCCTGGCACCTGTTAAAATGGCATGTTCAAATTATATCCAGATTTCTTAAATTGAGGCAAGGCTGCAATTTTACCTTTCTGTATTTCAGAAACCAGCTAACAAAGTAAACATCCAAATAAAGTGGGATTTTTTAAAATGTTTTGACTGTTTATGGTAACTCTGGGAAATATAATCCTTTTCCCAGCCTTTTAATATCAGTGGAATGAGTCTGCCACATTGACTACTAGAAGCAATCCACAATACGTTTTCCAGCCTTCAGCCTTCTGGGGGAATTTTGGGTTTTGGATCCCACAGTAGTAGGTCCTCATGAAATTTAATGTCTGGTGAAGTTATTTACTAGGACAGGACAGATGTGACCTGGCCTTGTTGATCTAATTGAAAACTGCTAAAACACTGCATTACACCGTATTTTATTACCTAACAATTTTTGAAAATGCTCTGGGTATAATCAGGAGTGCATAGAAGAAGCAGCTGCACAGTACTATGCACAACACTGTTAGCACTTCCTTGCTAATGTGGCTTCAACATTTTTTGGTACCCAGGGTTAAATATTTTAAATACAACTGTTCCTTTGTTTTTCTTCTGAGGAAAACTGATAGACCATGCACTGGCTTAACTTTGTGAATCTGTACATGTATTTGAGAATATAGTTTTAAAATGTTGTTTTTCCATAAAACTCATTGTTAATAGAGATTTCCAGGTTTTCAGCCTTCTTGAAACAATTTAGATGATAGAACTATCTATGATGTACCCTTCACTTACAAATGCTTCTATATGCAAGTGCTCTATTTACCACTACAGGGATTGTCTTTCTGTCTTCGTCAACAGTGTGGTGTCAAATTTAGTATCTACCTTGAACTCACTTTGTTGCTGACTATCGTTAAAACAGTCACTTCTGTGTAACTCACATTCTTTTTCCTATGCATACAGCATTGCATTTGCCTCTCTTAGAATTCATTTTTTCCATAGTAGTGTAGCCTACCAAGAAATCCTGATCAGATTTGTTTATTATTAGTGGTGGTTTTGGCAGTGTTGGGATGATGGTTGCACTCAATGATCTTAAAGGTCCCTTCCAACCTAGACAATTCTATGATTCTATGATTATTAACTATGCTATCATTTTCTGTGGTCATCTGCACGTCTCAACAGACAGAGTTTTGTATTTTCTACTGTGTCAAAGTACTACAAATCACTAGTCCAAAACCAAATTACTATGAGGTCCATTAAAAACACTCATAGGGGACAATAATTCCCAATTTATAATTATTTTCCTCTTTGACTATTCACTCAGTTTTTAGTTAGTTTAATATGATTTACAAATAAATCTAAGTAAAATTTTAACATTAGAATAACTGCTTCACAGATCTTCAAACCTATAAGCCAGATAATTTAATATTTTCCTGATGTTTTTAAAAAAATAGTCCAAAATTTATCTTAGACAGAAGTCTGGCTCTTTTACAGTCATCTGGGCAGCTGGCTATAACATACACATCTAGCTACACAAACTATGGTATCTTCTGATTCTTCTGGATGGGAGCGGGGTGGTACAAAAAGCAGAACACGCAACTTCAACTTTCCTGTTTCAATACATTTGATTCGCTATACCCGTCATGATCCAATTTTTTTTTCCTTAGAATTGAACTTGCTTCATTAAATGATTTATTTTGCTTAATGAGTGAATTGCAGCAGAAGGTATTTATCCATCGCTATCCATTAGGTCATCTCATTAAATCTGCTTTGTCTGATGTGAACTGTTTTCATTAAGCTATGTTAACTAGAATTAATTATGCAACTGCACATTATTTTTCTATTGATAATTCCTATCTCAATATATACATCATCCCTTTGGTTCCCAGGATGATGGGCAGCATAGAAAAGAACAAAGGAAATTATTTGTTACTACCACAGCTGTACTCTGAAATATGAGAAATGAGAATTGAGATATAAAAATGTGATACATCAGAATAGGAAATGTAAGGAGAAGCTCCATTTCGTAAGAAGTAACAATTCCCATGTTTATCTGACACAACAGCATCATCAATAAATGCTTCCTGGAACTAAGCATTATTATCTAGCATAAATTTAACATATATTACTCAGAGGGATTTCTTAATAGAGACAGAGATAATTTTAGAAATGTATAGTAAGTTACTGAAGATAATAAGTGTAAGCAGAGTAACTATTAATATTACATTTACTTATAATTAATACTAATTAGTGATCAAGGACTTGTGCCAATAACAGCAATACTGAAAAAATAAAACTATACTGTTTCAATTCTAATTATTTACCACTCTTTGAAACTAAACTAGAGATGAACTTAAAAAAAAATAATTTTTTAAATTAGATTTCAATATTCAACACCTTGATTTTTTAAAAATTATTTTGTTGTGTTTTTTGGGTTTTCGTTTTTTGGTTTTTTTTTTGAGATGGACTGCTTAGTGCCATTTACACAAATGGATTGAATATTTCAGTACTTGCAAATCTGCTTTTGTAAAAAAAACCCAAACCTATCAGCCAAATTTATCTCAGTTGGAATTATTAAATTATTCATCAGTGTTTGATTTTCTGATAACACTGAAAATACCTATTTTCTATGGGGAAAAAATGAATTATGATCAAGAATGTTACAACTAAGAGAAGCAAAAAAAAATATGGCTGGACAGAATCCATAGTTGTTTGTGTCTTCAAAGAAAAGTTAACCTATAATTGATGTACAACTGCTTATCTTCCAAATAAAGATGCCACACCACAGATTGACTGTCATGGAAAAGGGTGATAATTTTCAACTGTGATTTAGTATAATGTATATTTTCAACAAAAATTCCAGTAATTTGTATCTGTCTCTTTAGTATTCGTCATGCTTTCCTCACTTTGTCTGCTCAGTCTTATTTTTCAGTCCCAAAGGCATGCTAGTTTTCTAACAGGTACTATACCATATCATTCACTTCTGTAGGCATCAAAGTTTAAACAAAAAAACTCCAACCTTTGCTACGCTAGGTCATTTAGCTCCATCTTATAGCCTAATTCATGGTCTGCTAAGAAAGTATCATGTCTTATACTGGTCATGGAAGTGTATTTTTGAGGATCATTTTATGAAAATATTCACCGTTATACACCTATTTTGCTTGTGTCTAACAGTAAATGTTAGCACACTTACTAACTACACAAAAATTTGGTACCCAATTTTTGTTCGCTTTCCTAAAACTTTGTTTTTTAATATTTTTGTGTTTGATTATTATTCACTTTGATGTCTGCATATGTCGTACATATTTGTATTGGGTCTGGCTGAGGTGGGGTTAACTTTCCCCATAGCAGCCCTCATAGTGGGCTTTGTATTGGTAGCTTGGAGTGTGTTGGTAATGCACCAGTGTTTTGGCTACTGCTGAGCAGTGCATACACAGCATCAGTGCTGTCTCTGCAACATTCCCCCTCAACAGTAGGCTGGAGGTGGGCAAGATCTTGGGGGAGGACATAGCCAAGGCAGCTGACCCCAACTGACCAAAGGGATATTCTATACCATATGATGTCTGCTCAGCAATAAAAGTTAAGGGCGGGGGGGGGGGGCATTCATTATTACGAAGTTTGTCTTCCGGGGCAACTGCTACGCATATGGAAGCCCTGCTTCCCGGGAAGTGGCTGGACATTGCGTGCTGATAGGAATAAATCTTTGGCTTTCCTTTGCTTCTGCATGTGGCCTTTGCTTTTGCATTATTAAATTGCCTTTATCTTGACCCATGAGTTTTTTTCCATCTTATTTCCCCTCCCCCTCCCCATGCTGCTGAGGAGGGGAGTGATAAAGAGGTTTGGTGGGCATGTGGTGTCCAGCCAAAGTCAATCCACCAGAACATTGTCCTCACTGATGAATTATATAATTTTTGTATTCTAATTGTTATACTGTAATTTTTGCTATTGCTTGATATAAGTGGACGTAATGTAAGTAGCTGAAAAGAGCTAAAAGCAATGTTTCTGTTCTGAATCTATCATGTAGGTAAGTTAACTGGGAGCCACAAACCTTTTTAAATCAGTATATCTTTTCATGAACCCTTTTATTTCAGTGCAGCAGAACTGGGCTCAGTATTTCTGTTTGTTTCATCTGCTGTCACCAGTTAGGAGAGGCAAATTATGAGAGAGAATTCCTCGTCACCTCTTTTATTCTTCTGTGAGTATACTATATATAGCATACTCAACAAAGCAAGAATTATGTTCTTCTAAGTATGGAAGTTTTAGTACTCTATTAGCATAAATCTCTGATATGCAATATTTTGCTAATTACCTCAGATTTTGTGTTAAAGTACATTTATATACTATTGCTGTAGTCAATATATATTTATAGGTAGTATTAAAAATATTCTTAAAACAAATTTTAAAGGAATTTTCATTGGAATTAAGAATTTAGCAGATTTATTTCAGTAATACAGTATTAATTGATTTCTGAAATTATCATTTACATGTGATACATTTACTTCACTAACTTTATCATGCCCTTAAATAAAATTCTTGTTACAGATCTGTTAGAGGCCTGATTACATATTTGTGAAAGTGCAAGTATTTGAATGAGTAACATGTCAACCTAAACAGCTGCTCCCAGTACTTAAGATCAGTGACTAAGGTAAAGGATAAGGTGCGGCAACTGGGAGACTGTGATGCAGTCAACAGGGGCATGAATTTAATTCTTAGTGACATTTGAAATGTCCACAACTGTATCTTACTTAGAATGTGCACACAGATGTAGGTGTAAAAATATGGGCTGACCACTTTAAACAAATGACTGGAAGTTTCCTTTCTCTTTGTTTCCATAAGTAAATAGGAAAAACAATCCTTAGTCACCTGTATATAACAGTTTTCAGATCAAGTAAGACCCAAGGAACATGAGTAAACAAAAGGATTCAGGTGAAACGCATTGGGGAGTAAAAACATCAACACCTCTTTAGCTTTTGTGACAACAAGAAAGGCAGTGATATTTGGACTGAATGAATAATTACATACAAGGAATATCCAGAGAAGCTACCCGGATCTTGAATGCATCAACAGGCTCTAATTGGCTTGACCAGCTTATAATCATCTTTCTCTGCAGTCTTCCTTGGTGGCCTTTTTCCTGTCTCACAGGTTTAACTGCCTGTGTTCAAGGTCAGCTCTGATGCTGCCCAGCACTGTCACCTTGGATCACTCTACTGTGAAACTAGAACTCACCTCTGAAATGTCCACACTTTCATTCATTTACTCACAAGCTGCATTTAAGCTCTGGCCTTTGCACTAGGTCCTTTCCTGAGCTATTGTGCCAGTATGCTTGTATCCAGCTTTGTATCTTGATGATTCTGATCTGTTTATTTGACTACCCAGCTTGACCGCAAACCCGCTTCATCACTAAGGACTTGTCTGGTGATCACTGAACTTTTGGCTGAATCTGTGGATTCACTGTGTTCTTGTGGGTATTGTGGGATTGTGTCCCTTGTTGGTGAGGACACTGTCCCTGGAGCCTTGCTGTCACCCTTGGTTCCAGTTCTCCTTCCCTTGAAGAGCAGACTACTCTTCCTACTCCCTGAAGCAAGGAGTAACAGTAATCCTAATACATTTTGTCTGAATACCCAAACAGGTAAATGGACTAGGACTTGATAAATGGCTTTAGGTGGCCCTGCTTGTGCAGGGTGGAGGACAAGATGACCTACAGAGGTCCTTTCCAAACTCAACCATTCTGTGATTCTGTGATAGCTTCCTGTTATTATAAGTGGTTGTTTAGAGTAACCTTTAAGTTGTGCCCAATTACTACTGTTGGAGAAACTATTATTTCATCTCTTTTCACAAGCCACAGCCAGAAGAATCTTCGTGCATGATGGATCTTGCTCAACACTTTCAGGAGCTATTTTGAGAGTTAAAACAAGCAGAATTACATTTTTTTTCAAATTGTCAGTTGCAATCAACCTCACTGCACTGCATTTTTGCCATCAAACTTCTAAGTTTGTATTAAGTTTAAATGTGCTTATGTTTAACTTACTAATTTGATTCTGGTTAAAACAATGACAACAGATGTACTCAATTCAAGCAATGTATTTTTAAAGGCTGCAACATAGCTGTGATTATCATCTGTATGGATAATAACACTGGACCACAACTAGTTATATATTCTTTTTACCATAAAAATGCTCTTCAGTTCTCTTGTTTGATATAGTATAAAGCACAGTCTCAGTAGAAAAGTAATAAAAAATCCATATTACCCAAGTGAATCGTCCTTGTGCTATTGATTTAAATAAATAACAAACACATAAATGTATGTCCCTCTTGTCTCTTAGAGTAATGAATGCATTTCAAGTTCTGCTTGTCTGAAGCTTTTATACTTTGGAGAACTGAATTAGTTTAATATGTATTAAATTACTTACAGTGAATCCTCCAATTATATTAAGACACAATCCTTCATTCAGACAGTTGATGCTGAGCAGCCTGCAGTAGTCAATTACTTCCTCACAGTTCTTTCCAGTGAATCCTGGCATGCAGCTGCAAATACACCAGTGTATTTTAGAGGACTTGCATTTTAAAAGTTAATTGTATTTAATTATGTTCCATAATTCTATTAAATAATGTTCTTGTAGTAACAAAACAGACTTCGTATGTTATTTAAAATAAACAGAACATGTTTTCAAGGAATTAAAAATCAGTTGCATGACTCTGGATATTTTTGCTTCTCCATAAAATAATTTTTTTTCATTGATTAAAACATTTTCATACCAATACTTTATATAATCTTCCAGAAACAAAACCCAATCTTGAATGAGGTAATATTTAATACAAAGCTATAAATGAGGTTTTGGAAATCTATTAGAAAGGATGGGTCAATTAAACCATCAAAGAAGAAAATTAGAAATATGATGATAAATGAGGTTTAAAACAGTTAACATCAATCATTACTGGTGATTAACAAAGAGTAATCAATAACGACATGCTTAGGTATGTAAGGAACAACGTAAGGAACCTGCGGACAGGACAATGCATGGTTGTTTTTATGTTTGCTAAACAGTAATTTGGTATTTTCTTTAAAGAAAAAAACCTAGTATTCTTTTTTTGACAGTTTGTTAGTTCCATGTGATGCCAATGCAGCCATGGATAACTCTTCTACGGTAAAAGGAACTGCAGACATTTCTTCTGCTTCATGTCAGCACTTGTCATTAGTAGGAGAAAATCCTTTTCTCCTCTAGCCCTCCTGTGTTTAAAAAAATCCCCTGTACTCACAAAAAAAGATGAGATTCAAACAGATAGTAAAGAAGTCTTATTCAAAAGCAATAATGGAACAGTGTTGAAAAATATTTATGTCTTGCTTAAAATGCGCAAAAAGTAAAATCCAGGCTGCAAAAAGTCTCTTTTGTGTTTTGATAGATACATAATCTCTGTCAAATTCAGTAGATATGTTCTTGCAGACATGCTTAGCATGTTCCTCTGTCTAAAGCCTTTTTCTGGTAGCATGGAAAGAAAAAATTTAAGTAGAAGAGAATGGAAATGGCTGAAAATTTGTGTTTGTGAAGGAACCCAAAAGTAACAGATGGGAAGTTTCTTTAGCTTTTTCTGAGGGGTACTTTATCTAATAACGCAGCCCAGAAGCTGGAAACCATGAACTTGATACAGAATTTCTTCTGTTTTTTCTGTGCTCTTGCTCCTAATGGATAAGAAATTCAGTCATGTTGCTTATGTTTCCCCATTTTAAAAAATAACACCATCCCTGGTTTCAGAATGCATGAAGCCTCTCACAGTTATGTATCATACAAAAGTAAAGGATCTATTTTCAACAGCAAATGGTCAGGCAACAACATTCAATAGAAAGTATCTGGGTTCACTGTATTTCCTAAATCAGTTAAAGATGCCTAATCAGGGGGTATGGCTATGCTTCTGCAGGATGCACAGAGACATCTAGCATGTCCAGAAGATTGTCACTTATTGGCCTTTGGTGAAGTGTTAAACAGGCCGGATTTCACCAGAAACCCCTGGAGGGCATCCACACAGTCCATATGTAGGACCACTTGGAGAGAGGTAGGTGGATATGGGAAAATTTTGTCTAAATACTTATGTTCTTTGAGGCTGGTGTAGACACAACCACAGGAGGACACTCTACACAAGTAACAATGGACTACATAATCCTAACCCTCCTTTTGAAAAAAATGTTGTATGTAAATACAATAATTATATTACTACCATTTCAAGTACTTGGAATCAAAATTCTTGTAAAGTCTATTCTTAAAATAATTCCAGTTCACTTATGGTAGCTAAAAGGAGTTTTTCAGAATACTTAGTTGCTTTTATTTCAGCATATTCAAAGACATCAGATAGTTACATACTTATTTTTCCCTCTAAACAAGAGTACTCATCAACAGATAGCACATTTGTTGTCCTTTTATTATATTCATCCATATATTAGGAATGTAAAGTAAAAAATAATAAATAATTGTATCTTTTTTTTATAATTCTATATTTAAATAACACTTAAAACCAAATCAGAGCAACTCGTTTACAATTTTTTTTTACTGATTTATTTTTACTTACTATTCAAAATCAGGTGAAAGAGCTCCTAACTTTCTTGGTTCAATTTATTTAGGTAATCTATGACTGTTTCATAAAACAGATAATTTAGTAAGCCAACTTTAGAAAATGCTTCCTCTAATTTTTGTATTTGCTCATTTTTTTCTGTTTTTGTTTTTGTTGTTTTGCAATAGACATACCAATGTCAGAGAAGGTAAGAGTAGATTAACAGCAAGAAAGTTGACAGTAAAGTTCCAAAAATGACACTAACAGAACAAATTTTCTCAGAACACCATTTCACATTTTTTGTGACTTATTGTTCTAAAGAACAAGGATAATAGAAGAAAATACAAAGTAAACAATCACAATTTATTTTGATGGATATCCTTGTTCACTGCCTATTTGAATTCACCTTAAATTTTGACATTTAAGAAAAAATGCTACTATTACATTCTTAGCACAAAGTTGTATACGATATCAAGACTGAAAGGATGGAATTAGGATACAAGATAGTCATACATCATAACTGAAGTGAAGAAAATTATATTGAGTTTGTTCGGTTATATGTTTAGAATGGAAAACAACTGCTTTCCTAAAGAAGAAAGTGCCAGTAGATAGAAGCTGAGATGGTGATGGATATAAGCAGAATGCAGCTTGGGCACAAGGAAAAGCAGAAAAAATAGGGGCAACTAAATCAAAACAAAAAGGATTAAAAGGTCAATTCAGCTATTATTTGAATTTGTATATGCATGTTAGCTAAATGCTATTACATTTATTTAAAATGTTAAAATGCTGTAAAAGTGGATCAGGTAGTAGTATTAAATCAAATGAAACACATGCATTTTTTTGTGGACTATCTAGACATAGTCATAACCTACAGTATTTGACAATTATTACCAAAAATGAAACGAAACCTCCACTTAAAAATTTGAACGAGCAGCTCCAAACCTCCTGAATAAAGCAATATTGTTAATGGTAGGTTTTCTTTAGGTAAAATGAATTAAAACATGACACAGCCAGAAAGCTTCCAAGTCTGTGACTTAAGAAAACCAAAACTCTTAAACCACTGCTCCTTCCAACATCCTCTGTTATAGAATCATAGAATCACCTAGGTTGGAAGGGATCTTTAAGATCATCCAGTCCAACCATAAACCTAACACTGCCAAAACCACCACTAAATCGTGTCCCTCAGCACCACGTCTACCCGTCTTTTAAACATATCCAGGGATGGTGATTCCACCACTGCCCTGGGCAGCCTGTTATTCAAGTAGCTAATAAATTTCCAAAGAGAATTTTGAATCCTAAAACCAGTAAAACAGTAAAACCTGCTGACTGTTGGCCCTCTCTAAAACTTGGCACCTCCTTTACATTTCAGCACACTGGCTTTGGCAACACTGCAGCTCTCACAAATGAATTACTGAATCTGGTCTCCTTGTGAAAAGTACGTGATTCATACTCCCTCAGAATGCTTTCTCTCACCTAAATGTCTCCTTCCAAGTATACAGGCATAAATATACACAAAATTTACATTTATTAAATATTTGAGATTAAGTCGTAGAAAACTGATTTTATTTTCACAAAATAATGAGGAAATAATTTTCAATTTATTAAAAATAAACACTAAAAAATATTGCAATCACTAATTGGACCCTTCAGGGACTGAATGGCAAAACTAAGGCTGAGTATTGAAAATACGTTCCAATGCTGCCATATTTATCTAGTGGTAAAAGTATGCAGTGTTAGTATCTGGTTTAGGACAGCAATCCAGGCTTTCTCTGTACCTGTGCACAGAGAAAATTGGGAACCTCCAGAAGATGCTTCATCTCACCTGTCCTGTATCTTTCTCTTTGGAAGAGATGAGTCCCTTTCTGGAGTTCTTCTCTTCCTTCACCAAGAAAGTCTGGTGTGCAGCTTAGATGCTAGGGAAAACTGTGTGAATTGAATACTGTCCAGAGTTTTTACTTAAACAGCACATACAAGCCCAAGTACTCAACGCTGAAGAAACTTGAAGGATGTACTCCTCATTACTCTATTCATAATGTTCTCCCTAGGACGTTATTTCCCTTTTTTAGACTGTTCTTAGTGGTAAAAATAATATGCTTATAACCTGTCCCATTTCTCAAACTAGCTCTCCACAAATGTGTATTGCCTGTCTTGTCAAATATGTATTTTACAGGGAGCACAACTGAATTCATGAATAATACACAAATATTAAAAGTAAAATCTAAGCACCACTGATATTAATATGATCTTAATGCTTGATATTAGTAGTAAACAGGATTGTACCATATGAGCCCCAAACTAAAACCTCTAGTACCTAGCTTTACCACATAACAAGTGATTCTCTTGATAATCAATATAAACGGGTTATTAATTGCCCATTTTTACTTTCTGTTATATTGATCTAAATAATGACTTCCACCCTTATTCTCACATAGTATATCAATAGAAAGACTGTTAAATCACCATGCTTTTCCATAGCTATTTGTATTAACCAATTTCCATGGTACAATGAGGCTCATGATACAGACCATTTCTACCATTGCTTTGTGAAATTGTAAATTAGTCAATCTGCATTGCACACAGGACCAGGATATTTTATTTTATTTTTTTTTAAAGAAAGGCAATCTAAATCTTAATATTAATTGTTCATGTTATTCATATATTTAAATGTAAGTTTCAAGCATCATTTCATACTAATAAATGCACCAACATACTGTGTAAAAGACTGGCTATATAATAGTAAATTATAAGTAGCTTATATATTGGTTGAAAGTAAATAAATCATAACACTGTTTTTCTGTGCTATACATATCTATATGGGAAAAGCTAACTCTGTACATGTGTTTGTATGGCGGAAGTTCTCACCGAGCCACTTTCCATAATTTATCAGCAGTCCTGGCTAACTGGGGAAGTCCCAGTTGACTGGAGGTTAGCAAATGTGACACCCATCCACAAGAAGGGCTGGAAGGAGGATCTGGGGAACTACAGGCCTGTCAGTCTGACCTCAGTGCCAGGGAAGATTATAGAGCAGATCATCCTGAGTGCCATTACACGGCACGCGCAGGACAACCAGATGATCGGGCCCAGTCAGCATGGGTTCATGAAAGGCAGGTCCTACTTAACTAACTTGATCTCCTTTTATGACACGGTGACCCACTTGGCGGATGAGGGAAAGGCTGTGGATATCGTCTACCTGGATTTTAGTAAAGCCTTTGACACTGTTTCCCACAGCATTCTCCTTGAGAAACTGGATGCTCATGGCTTGGATGAGTGTACTCTTTGGTGGGTCAAAAACTGTCTGGAAGGACAGGCCCAAAGAGTGGTGTTGAATGGAGTTAAATCCAGTTAGTGGCTGGTCACAAGTGGCGTTCCCCAGGGCTTAGGTTTGGGGCTGGTTCTGATTATTATCTTTATCAACGACCTGGATGAGAGGATTGAGTGCACCCTCAGTAAGTTTGCAGACGATACCAAGTTAGGTTCGAGTGTCAACCTGCTTGAGAGTACGATGGCCCTACAGAGGGACCTGGACAGGCTGGATCGATGGGCCGAGGCCAAGTGTCATGTCCTGCACTTGGGTCACAACAACCCCATGCAGCGCTACAGGCTTGGGGAAGTGTGGCTGGAAAGCTGCCTGGCAGAAAAGGACCTGGGGGTGTTGGTTGACAGTCAAATGAATATGAGCCAGCAGTGTGCCCAGGTGGCCAAGAAGGCCAACAGCATCCTGGCTTGTATCAGGAATAGTGTGGCAAGCAGGACTAGGGAAGTGATCGCCCCCCTGTACTCAGCACTGGTGTGGTCCCACCTCAAATACTGTGTTCTGTTTTGGGCCCCCCACTACAGGAAAGACATTGAGGTGCTAGAGTGTGCGTAGAGAAGGGCAACAAAGCTGGTGAAGGGCCTAGAGCACAAGTCTCTTGAGGAGCAGCTGAGGGAACTGAGGTTGTTCAGCCTGGAGAAGAGCAGGCTGAGGGGAGACCTTATCGCTCTCTACAACTACCTGAAAGGACGTTGTAGAGAAGTGGGGGTTGATCTCTTCTCCCAAGTAACAAGCCATGGGACAAGAGGAAATGGTCTCAAGTTGCGCCAGAGGAGGTTTAGAATGGATATTAGGAAAAATTTCTTCCCCAAAAGGGTTATCAAGCATTGGAACAGGCAGCCCAGGGAAGGGTGGAATCACTATCCCTGGCTGAGGTGGTGCTGAGGGACATGGTTTAGTGGTGGTTTCGGCAGTGTTAGGTTGATGGTTGGACTCAATGATCTTAGAGTTCTCTTCCAACGTAGGTGATTGTATGATTCTATGGTTCTATGTGTGTGTGTATGCATATATGTATTTAGGTGTAAGTATAAATAAAGTTGTCTTTTTTTCTTCTTTGGAAAAATTGTAAACATAGTTCTACTTATACTTAATTTCCAGACTTCTCAACTGAATATCTTCTGATGGACTGTAACTTTATGTTCTATACCTCTGTTATGTATTTGCAGTTTCTAAGTTCATTCATAATGTGTTTTCAGGCTTTTGTGTATCCCAGCTTTCAATTTTCTGCTTTTATGAATATCCTAAAATTTGAAAGTTGTTTACTGCACTTCAGTAATGCTTAGCAGAACATTCAGGCAGCCTGATAAAAGCCAAGCAAATGTGACGTGTAAAAATTGTACTCCTTAGTGGTGTAAGAAAATATCTAAAAAGCTGTTTAAAATGGAATAAAATTATATACCTATTGGGTCACTTCTGTGATTTTCAAACGGATAATTTTTAGCATGGTCTTTCTGAATGAAGCATTTTTTAATACGCTGCTTGAAGGGTCAATCTGAGACCTACTAATGTATGCCTGTGATTTAGAAATCAACACAGTTGTCTTATCCTTTCAGAAACATAACATAAACATCACACACCCTGAATGGGAGTGGTACCTGTAGTTTAATTCTCTCACTTGTCATCAGTGTGTCAGGATTTATATATTTTATCTTACAGAATTAATGATGAAACAATTTATACTCCTTAAATGTGCTAAATCTTTTTGGGTGGTGAGGTACTGGAACTGGTTGCCCAGAGAAGTGGTTGAGGCCCCAATCCAGGAAGCATTCAAGACCAGGCTGGATGGGACTTTGAGCAACCTGGTCTAGTGGAAGGTGTCCCTGCCCATGGCAGGGGTCTTGGAACTAGATGATCTTTAAGGTCCCTTGCAACCTAAACCATTCTATGATTCTATGATTCTGTGTAGCACTTCAAGGATTTTCAAGAAGACTAACACAGTAGGGGACCAAAAATAAATAAAAAATTGTTAAAAGAGAAGTTTATAATTTTCTGTGTTCTCTGTGACTGATGATGTCTTTTCTTTCTGCAATCAGTGAGATATCATCAAGTGATCCAATGAAGTACTGAAATAGATTAATTTCTAATCTTACCGGCACTTATAGTTCTGCTGTTGAGCTACACAAGTTGCATTATTTAAGCAAGGCAATAATTCACATGGATTCAGTATTCTCTCACAGAACTTGCCAGTGAATATTGGCAGGCAGATACACGCCACATCCTATAGAAGAGAAGGAAATTAAAAATAATTATTTGTTATACCCAAGGCAGTAGAGAAATTAGTGTTTACTTCCATTACTGTAGAGACCCTAACTAGGACAGGGTCTCATCATATTAAACAGTTTACAAAGACAGAACAAAAAGCAGTCCTAGCCCAAAATAGGTTACAAACATAATTTAGGACAAGTGGAATAGGCCTTCAAGCACAGATTATACCAGAGTTGGATTTGCTAGCTGGAAATACACCAGGTCTAAATTTGACTGGCTTTGTGATTTCATAACTGAATCAAGAAGGAATCAAGAAGGAGCTTTAAAATTTACAAAACAAAATATTTATTAGATTTGACACTCTCACCCTTATTTTTCTATATAAAGTAATGTTCTTTATAGTTCTTTTGATGTCAGAAAGTAAAGGAAAAATATATAGGGGTTTACTGCTGCAGTGAAATTGGAAGAGTTCGGGTGTTTCTTCAGAGTCAGTCTTAAAGGCACAATGGGGGAATTTTATTTTAATATTTGTTGAGAGATTTCTATATGTGTGAAACAAATTACTGCATCTGTTTGTCTATAGAAATGATGGTACAAAATAGTATGTGCTAGTTTATCTACTAGACAAAATATTTAGATTGAATAATTTAGAAATCTATCAGTTTGGCAATTTAGATGTCTCTCTTTTCATGTCTGTGACTGAGTATGTATCACTTGTATATAACTGAGCTTTTGAACTCTTCTTTCACTATAGTGTTCTGTATAATCACTGCTATTTGTAATAGTCATTCCAATGGAAGAACATCAACAATGCAGTTTGAAATACTACCAGTTGACTTTATTATCATGCACTTTATTATCATTTGAATTTGTGAGTCTGCATGAATTCATTCCATTTGAGAAAAAGAAAAAAGAAAGAAAGAAAAAAAGAAATTAAAAAAAGATACCACAGGAAAAGCAACAATAGAAAAAAACCACTAGGTAATAAAGATGAATGATGTATCATGTTTTATATCAGGTTTTATTAGAGAGAGAGAAAAAAAATGAAACAACATCAGTAGCAATCTCCAAGCAATTGAAGTGAAAATGTGGAATTTGGGCTTTTTAACCATAGAAATATTAGAAACACTACACATTCAGACAGTGCTGTGTTTCCTCATGAAGCATGTCAATTTTAAAAGTTACATTAGAATTAAATGTTTTAGCACTTTCATGGAACAGATCCTCCTGGAAGCTATGTCAAGGCATACACATGACAGGGAGCTGATTAGAAACAGTCAACATGGCTTCACAAAGGAAAAATCATGCCTGACTAATATGGTGGCTTTCTGCAATAGAGTGACTGTGCTGGCAGATAAGAGAAGAGCAACTGATGTTATCTACCTTGATTTCTGTAAGGTCTTTCACATTGTCCCACACAACACCCTTGTTGCCAAATCAGAGAGATATGGGCGTGATGGATGGACTATTCGATGGATAGGGAATTGGCTGGATGGCTGTGTCCAAAGAGTTGCAATCAACAGATCAATGTCCAAATGGAGATGAGTAACAACTAGTGATATCCCTTAGGGGCCCATACTGGGACCAGTACAGTTCAATGTCTTTATTAATGACGTGGAGGGTGGTATTGAGTGCACCCTCAGCAAGTTTGAAAGCGATACCAAGCTGAGTGGTGCAGCTGATATGCTAGAGGAAAGAGAAGCCATCTAGAGTGACCTTGACAGACTTGAGAAGCGGGCCCATGTGAATCTCATGAGGTTCAACAAGGACAAGTGCAAGATCCTGCACCTGGGTCAGGCCATTCACAGACTGCGTAATGAATGGATTAAGAGCAGCCCTGTGGAGAAGGACTTAGTGATACTGGTGGATGAAAAACTGGACAGGAGCCAGCAATGTGTGCTTGCAGCGCAGAAAGCCAATTGTATCCTGGGCTATATAAAAAGAAGTGTCGCCAGCAGGACAAGGAAGGTGATTCTCTCACTCTGCTCTGCTGTCATGAGACCGCACCCGGAGTACTGCGCCCAGCTCTAGGAACCCAGCAATAGAAAGACATGGATCTGTTAGAGCGAGTCCAGAAGGCTGCCACAAAAATGGCTATAGAAAAAGGCTGAGACAATTGGGGTGGTTCAGCCTGGAGAAAAGAAGGCTCTGGGGAGACCTCATTGTAGCCTTTCACTATATAAAGGGAGCCTGTAAAAGAGATGGAAAAAGACTTTCTACCAAGGCCTTTAGTGACAGGACAAGAGACAATGGTTATTGACTGAAAGAGGATGGGTTTAGATTACATATAAAGAAGATTTTTTTTAATGATGAGAGTGGTGAGACAGTGGAACAGGTTGCTTGGAGAAGTTATGGGTGCCCTGTCATTGGAAGTGTTCAAGGTCAGGTTGGATGGGGCTTTGAGCAACCTGATCTAGTGGAAGATGTCCCTGCCAACAGCAGGAAGGTTGGAACTAGATGATCTTTAAGGTCCCTTTTAGTCCCTTCCAACTCAAACCATTCTTACAGATATGAGCCAGGTGCTCCTGAGGTAATAGGAGCTAACAGGGAAACACCAGTGAAATACCTCAAAGGAATTAGGTGTTCCCCTAAGAAAGTGACACAGCTGACAGCCCAGCTGAAGCACCTCTACACCAACACATGCATCATGGGCAAAAAACAGGAGGAGTGGAAGCCACCATGCTGCTAGAAAGCTGCAACCTAATTGCCATTACTGAAACTCAGTGGGACAAATTCCATGACTGGAGTGTGGCTATTGATGGCTACAGGCTGTTCAGAAGGGACAGGTGAGGAAGGAGGGGTGGAGGCATTGCTCTTTACATCAAGAAATGGATAGAGTATGAAGAGCTGTCTCTAAAGAATAGCCACGAGCAGGTTGAAAGCTTATAGGTAAGAATTAGAGACTGGGGTAACAAAGGGAGCCTTGTGGTTGGTTGAACCTGCTGGTTAAACTAAAGGGCAAAAAGGAAATACACAGGCAGTGGAAGCAGGGACAGGTATCCTGGGGAGAGTATAGGGATGCTGCCCGGTTTTGTAGGGATGGGGTCAGGAAGGCCAAGGCGCAGCTGGAGCTAAACTTGGCAAGGGACACAAAGAATAATAAGGGTTTCTACAGACATGTCAGCCAGAAAAGGAAGGTCAAAGAAAGTGTACTCCCCCTGATGAGAAACACTGGAAAACTGATAACAATGGGCAAGGAGAAGGCTGAGGTACTCAAAAATTTTTTGCTTCAGTCTTCACTGTCAACCTCTCTCCCCACACCTCTCAAGTAGATGGACCACAAGACAGGGACTGGGGAAGCAAAGTCCCTCCCACTATAAGAGAAGATCAGGTTCATGACCACCTGAGGAACCTGAACATATGGAAGTCTATGGGACCTGATGAGATGCACTGCAGAGTCCTAAGGGAATTGTGAGGGAATTGGTTGATGTAGTTGCCAAGCCACTCTCCATGATCTTTGAAAAGTCATGGCAGTCAGGTGAAGTCCCTGGTGACTGAAAAAAGGGAAGCATTGCGCCCATTTTTAAAAAGGGTAGAAAGAAGGTCCCTGGGAACTACCAATTTGCCAGCCTCACCCCTTTGCCTGGGAAGATCATGGAACAGATCCTCCTTGAAGCTATGCTGAGGCACATGGAGAACAGGGAGGTGATTTGAGACAGCCAGCATGGCTTCACCAAGGGCAAGTCCTGCCTGAGCAACCTAGTGGCCTTCTATGAAGGAGTGACTACATCAGTGGACAAGGGAAGAACTATGCATATCATCTATCTGGATTTCTCTAAGGTCTTTGACATGGTCCCCCATAACATCCTTCTCTCTAAAATGCTGAGATACGGATTTGATGGGTGGAATGTTTGGTGGATGAGGAATTGGTTGGATGGTAGCATCCAGAGAGTAGTGGTCAGTGGCTCAAAGTCCAGATGGAGATCGGTGACAAGTGGTGTTCCTCAGGGGTCAATACTGGGACGAGTACTGTTTAATATTTTAATCAATAACCTAGACAGTGGGATCAAGTGCACCCTCAGCAAGTTTTGGGACGCCACCAAGCTGTGTGCTGCAGTCGACACACCTGAGGGACAAGATGCCATACTGAGGGAGCTGGACAAGCTTGAGAAGTGGGCCCATGTGAACCTCATGAGGTTCAACAAGGCCAAGTCCAGGGTCCTGCACCTAGGTTGGGGCAACCCACAGTATCAATACAGGCTGGGGGATGAAGGGATTGAGAGCAGCTTTGCCAAGAAGGACTTGGGTGTACTGGTGGGTGAAAAGCTGGACATGAGCTGACAATGTGCCGCCCGCAGCCCAGAAAGCCAACCATATCCTGGGCTGCATCAAAAGAAGCGTGGCCAGCAGGTCGAGGGAGGTGATTCTGCCCCTGTACTCTGCTCTGGTGAGACACCACATGGAGTACTGTATCCAGCTCTGGAGCCCTCAGCATAGGAAAGATATGGACCTGTTGAAGCACATCCAGAGGAGGGCCACAAAACTGATCAGAGGGATGGAACACCTCTGCTACGAGGACAGGCTGAGAGGGTTGGGGTTGTTCAGCCTGGGGAAGAGAAGGCTCCAGGGAGACCTTATTGTGGCCTTTCAGTACTTAAAGGGGGCCTACAGGAAAGATGAGGACAAACATTTTAGGAGGGCCTGTTGTGCTGACAAGGGGTAATGGCTTTAAACTAAAAGGGGGTAGATTTAGATTAGATGTAAGGAAGAAATATTTTACAATGAGGCTGGTGAAACACTGGCACAGGTTGCCCAGAGAGGTGGTAGATGTGCCATCCCTCGAAACATTCAAGGTCATGTTGGATGGGGCTTTGAGCAACCTGATCTAGTTGAAGATGTCCCTGCTCATTGCAGTGGGGTTGGACTAGAGGACCTTTAAAGGTCCCTTCCAACCCAACTATTCTGTGATTCTGATTCTATGATTCTATGATTCTGTGATTCTATGTTTCTTTGTCCCAATATGGATGTCTGAAAATTTATACTTACATTTGGCAAATCGATACATGTACCTCTGTTTTGACATGGCCTTGAAGAACATTCATTGATATAAATTTCACAATTTTGACCAAGAATACCAGCAGGACAATCACAAACATATCCAGACTGATTATATCGACATATGCCCCCATTCAGGCACGGCTGAGATGCACAAGGATCACTAGGTTCCTCACAAAATGGTCCTAAAAGAAACAAACATTAAAAATTAGGGAGTATTTGAGTGACTGTTGCTTCTCTATATGCTGCCCATAAACATTACCTTGTCACTATGTTGTGTTTCCCTATTATTTCTCATTAATTCTATCTTTTTTAATTTTAGGAGGGATTGAGAGCCTTTTACTTATTGTGTTTTTCTTAAATTGTCTATACTGTGAAGATCCATTTACTAACTGGGACATCTGTAAACTGTCACCATTTAAAAAGCAAGGAACTTAAAATATTCCTGTATGTTATGTTTGTTTTGGTGAATAAACGTGGTAGAAATATGTGGGAGTGGGTAAACTCAATTGTAGCAAAGGGAGGATGGGAACTGAAACTGTAGTCCCAGGAGACACTGAGAAGTCACTGAACATCTCTTTCACAGCAGTTATTATTAAGGAAGATTTTTCCCTTTCCTGTTTATAGATCCAGCCAGTAGTGAAGCTGAACGTACTCTCAGCAGGTGCACACAGAATCACACGTGCACGCGCGCACACACACACACACAATACAGAGAGCGCCCGCGTGGATCCACATGGAGAGAAGTATCTTTCCCTGCACCACATAAACACAAACAGCACTCATGTGAGCGTGAACAGCAAAGATGGCTCAAGGTTTTTCCTCATCTCTGACTAGTCAGTATTGAAGTTCACCAGCAAACATACATGCTCCCTCACTTTCTAAATGCACAAATAAACCCACATTAATGGATTCCTTAAATACTAGCACAGGTTTTAAGTCTATCTGGTATGCATACCCAGGTCCTGGACCTCTTGCCAACTTGCTGGCTCAGTCCTTGAGTCATTCCAGTTCTGGGTATTATTCTAGTTGCTGACTAGTCCAGTTTAATGCATGCCCAGTAGGAAGGGTGGTAACAAAGAAAAGAGACTGCAGTGATCAGACAAGCGTAATGAGCGACAGCTCACTTACACTTAGCCAGCCCTTTTATCAACTTTTGTCTGCATTTTCCCATATTTGTACTTCCCTTGTCCACCTTGATCCCTACCTTTCTTCACCCTTTTCTTCTCCCAGGTAAACAACTCTTACCTAAGTGTTTGTTCCCATTGGCCCTAGTTTTGTC
This sequence comes from Burhinus oedicnemus, assembly GCA_008921705.1. Lineage (NCBI taxonomy): Eukaryota > Metazoa > Chordata > Aves > Charadriiformes > Burhinidae > Burhinus > Burhinus oedicnemus. The sequence goes on along the minus strand of VFFE01007237.1, from coordinate 2,672,684 downwards.
ACTTCCATAAACAAATTCAGTATTTCTGATATGGTAATCTTGAGTTTATGTGGGATTACTGATATGGTTGCCGAGGCTCTGTTGGCCTTTCAAGAAAATAATCCCTGAAAAGTCCCCAATTCTGCCCCTTTAATTATGTGTGAAATTTTCCTGTGTCTCACAAAATTCTCCCTTAACCGTTTGTGGAATCCAGTTATCACTCATGGTGCTATCAGTAACTTTTGTCAGCCACTCACTCGATTATTTGTTAAGCTCAGCAACTTCTCATCTTATGTCCAGCAGTTTCCCATGTTCTGGTCAGTCATTGTAAGCCCAGGCAGGGTTTTACTAATCTGCCTGCATACCTCAACAGTTATGAACTACCTAAGTATTTTGGACAAATAACTCTTTTTAACTTTGCAACATCAAAGATACAGCAGAATGATAGCAGCTACGAATTCACTTCCATTTACATCTGGAAAATTATATAACAAATATGCTTTTTACATATCCTGTACTTTGGTACTCTGATTGAAACCACCTTCCTAACACATACTTACAGATTACATCAGAAGCATTTTTCAATAATTCACTGTAGCAATAACATTAACTTTGTAATAAATCTATTCTGAAGTAGTAGTATGTATTGATTCCACATTTTGTTAGTCACTTCAATCAATTGAATTGAAAATAGACATTCATAAAACAATAAACTATACTTTACAAAAAGATGTTTACTTTTGAAATGGTAAACAGAATAATTTTAACTCAGAATAGTAAACTTCCAGGTAAACATAGCTAATTCGTTCTAAACTGATTAATAGATAAGTATGCGAGTCTCTAATAATTTCTTTACCAACACAGACTAGCTATATACAGCAACTGTAAGTATGTGGAACAACATTTACCAGGAGATCCAAATATCAAACTCTGTCTCTATTGTATACCAGAACAGCTGATGCAACAAACACTATACAAGACAATCCCATTAGCAGAAAAAGGGTCAAAACAATTTTCTTTTTATCACTCAGTTCATTGGAAATAGTTGTTCATAAGGCAAAATGAAGTGGCGCTATCTTTTAGGACGTATTATTCTCTTCTTAGCATCACAGGACATTCAAAGAATCTTTTGTGAATTTGTTGCTATCCCTCATCACCATAGTAACCAAATTACAGCAAAAGCACATTACAACTTGCAGATGTTAGGGCTTGCTAGTAGGAAAAGCCAAGAAGGCCATTCCTCAGAACAAGGGCATTGACTGGTATTAGTTCATATATAAGAGAATATTTGCTACATAAGTGAGTTGGATTGGTCAATTGTTTCTTATTATTCAATTTAGTATTTAGCTGTCCTGTTATACTTCAGTACAATATTGTACCCTGGCAGTACTCATAGATGAGGTTATATATCAATGCTTATCCTATTTTTTTTTTCCTTTGATTGGGCACATTTGACAAGAATGGGTGCTCCTGACCCACCCACATTACTAAACTGGAGAAGGCAAATCAGCAAAACAGTGACTCCAACTGCTCTACCCAAAGGAAAGCCAGAAAGTGCAATTCCACAAGCCAAATGGATTAATGAGTTCTTCCTGCCATTGTTTCTACCCCTGAATCCATTCAATCCTTCTCATTTTTTCTGCCACCATTACCAAGATATTCTTAGCCTTTTGTTATAAAATGACACTGGATGGGATTATTAGAACAGGGAAAAACTAAATAAACAAAGTAACACAGAACAATGAAGGCCAGTTGAGGAAACCAGATGAGAGAGGTGCATTTTTCTTTTCCCAACATAAGAAGGACATGGACCTGTTGGAGTGGGTCTGGAGGAGGGCCATAAAGGTGATCAGAGGGCTGGAGTACTTCTTGTATGAAGACAGGCTGAGAGAGTTGGGGTTGTTCAGCCTGGAGAAGAGAAGGCTCCGGGGAGACCTTCTAGCAGCCTTCCGGTACCTGAAAGGGGCCTACAAGAAAGCTGGAGAGGGACTTTTTACAAGGCCATGTAGTGGTAGGACGAAGTGTAATGGCTTCAAACTGGAAAAGGGTAGATTTAGATTAGATCTCAGGAAGAAATTTTTCACTATGAGGCTAGTGAGGCACTGGAAGAGCTTGGCCATGGAAGCTGTGGAGGCCCCATCCCTAGAAGTGTTCAAGGCCAAGTTGGATAAGGCTTTGAGCAACCAGGTCTAGTAGGAGGTGTCCTTGCCCATGGCAAGGGGGTTGGAACTGGATGATCTTTAAAGTCCCTTCCAACCTAAACCATTCTATGATTCTATGAATAATATTTCAGGGTTAGCACAAAAAAGGGACTATTTAGTGGGAGAGAGATTTATTTTCAGTTTAAATGAAACAAGTGGTTGCTAGGAGCTACAATCAAGGACCAAGATACACAGTAGGCAGTAAACAGAATAGAGTCTGGGAATGAAGACAAGTATGATAATTCAGTTGTTAAAAATACTGTTAATATTTTCGTATACTCAGTTTCACAACTGAAATTACAGAAAACTACTTCTTACGTCATGTCCATCTTACATCGTGCCATCACTAATATTTAGCACTCTTGTTCACTTTAAAACTAATTTCAAAATAAGGCTTATTTAAGCCAAGGAACATCAAATTTCAGTTGATTAAGTGAAAGTATTTCTGCAATTAAACTAATCCCTATCTGCATAACTCAGTTAAAAATTTATTATAATTAGTCCAATGCAGTTGACTCCTTGTTTTTACTTTCCTGAGTTTCATCAGCTGTCCTTCCTTTTAAATGTAAAACTGAAAAGTATTTTTAAAAGTTCTTTTTGTAAAAAGAATATATTTTTTCTGTTTAAAAGTATCACTGAATCACAAGCTCTTGTCTTAAATATCTATGCCCTGAAAAATACCTGTATGTCTATTGGTGCACTAAAAGCATTAATCTTTGAAATATGAATACAGTATTTGCATCTTCATATAAATTTCTAATCAAAACCAATGAATGACACCTTTTTTCTGCATATGGAATTTCAATAAAGTCTGAATCAACATGAAATCTACTCAAGGCACTGTAAATCTAGGTCTCAGAAGTGAGTGAGTGCAAATCTCCACAAAAGATTCTAAGGGCTACAATCTTAATTTTAGACCAAATAAGCAGTATCAAAGCTCACTGATGTGCTTTATACAAAAGCTCCAATCAGCAGACTTGAAAATAGACATTTTGGAAGTAAATGAATGAGAAGAACATTAGCTTCCATCAGAGGAAAACCTATTAGAGAGAAAATTACAGTACTGCTGGAAAAACTCATCAAGAGTCCTTGTAAACTTTTAGTTTTCCTTCTTATCTTGAACCACAGTGTTCAGAAATTCTAAAATAGCCGAAGCAAATAGAGCTGGGTTGATTCTGATCCAGTGTCACCCTGGCCACTGCTAAGGCAGTGTTCATGGGCTCTCAGTGCTTCTGTAAGGCTATTATCCCATGGGACAAGAGCACGGCATCACCCCAGTTATAATAGATCAATATACTACTCCTAGTCTATTGCTAGTGACTCAGTTTGTTGCAGTAAGGGGTGTCCAAATTGCTGCTAGGGGCAGCAGTAAGAATAGCCATAATGTTCAAATTGACAGCTATGACTTTTATCAAGAACACGAATGCTGCCCACTCACAGAAAGTATAGATTTAAAATTGCCTTTCCAGGTACAGAAGAAAATCTAAATGTATCCATTAACAGTGAATTCACTAATACTCCACATTTTTTTACAACAGTAAAATGATATGATTACTTATCCATCTTTTGGGAAGGTGGCTTTAAAAATGCAATGATTAGTCACTCCTTTCTCTAAAGTAACAGTTTCTCCAGTTAATATTAATTCAGTTCCCCTGTTGCCTCTCAGGTGACAAGACCTTTCCTATGCTCAAATGCAAGGTATGTTCCTGATGGCTCACATACTTTTGTGAGAGTCTGAGTAATTCTGAATTCTGAACTATTCCACCTCTCAGAGATAAGGAGGTGTCTCCTGACATTCGTGGATTAGCATTGTGTCTGACATTATTCACTATGGTTTCTAAAGGTATAATTGGGAGATACACTTTTTATTAAAGTCAATATACTGAGTGAGAAAGAAATTTTCTTCAGTAAAACACAAAAGTCTGTGTGATTTCAAACTGCGAAAATAAAAAATATGAAAATAAACCTGCACAAAAATATTAAGTATGTAACTGTATGTAAGTGGATACCAGATACCAATAAAGTGGCAAATGCTTTGTGAACCAAAACAGGGAATTCAGTTGGATAGCAAAACTAGGCTTTATTTGGGCACTTTTCAATGGAGAACCAAATACTTTCTCATTGTTCACAGGAAACACAACTTCATAATCATCGGTGAGAGATTTGAAAGTGCCATTTTATATACATCACTAGTGAGACTAAAATTAAATATTTCATACCATTCTGAGTAAATGACAAGGATAGTTCAAGGAAATTTAGTACCAGAATGTGTCACCCAAGTGAAGGTAAGCAGGCTGTGTAAGTGCACTCCATGCTAGGCTGGGTGAAACCTAGGGATGCAACTGGAATAGGGGACAAAGAACAGAGAATCCAAGAGGTGCAAGTTCTCTCTGGGTATGCAATGTACAGACAATGGTTCGTTAATCTAGTATGGATGGGAAAAAAGGTAGAACCATTGGGTAGAAAAAGTTATTTAGAGATATTTGAGAAATTTCTTGTGGAAACAGAAACAACTTTGGTTATAAAAATTTGTTGTGCATAAAGCAGCAAGAATAAAATGAATAGAAAAAAAATTCACAGAAGAGAGAAAGGGGTAGAATGACCAAAAGGACATCTACCTTTAGCTGTTAATATTACTAATACAGGTATGTATATTTCATAATTGTCAAGAGCTGTTGCAGAAAATAAAAGCGCTTATTAGTAAATGATAGTGCAAAATCCTTAAGGAAGATAATAAACTTATATTTAGAACAAATATGATCCAGCCTTTTCTGCTTTATTGCCTGTGCGTTTACAGCCAGCTAGAATTGAAAAGCAACATCCCTCCTGAAGAACTTAATAATATGGGAAAGGGAACATGCCTGAAGGAATACTGTAAGTCTATTAAATTCGCAATGGGCAAGGTGTTTCTTAACACTTCTATGGTTGCCTATAAAAATCCCATTGGAAACTGAAAGGTCCTGAACCTTTCTGGTCTTTGTGAATCAGGCAAACCATATTTCCTTGTCTTCTGTTTAGTGGAGTAATGAGTGGTAGCTTCAATACATCTTGGCGGCAATGATTAGTTGCCTGTTGAAATCCTACTGCTTTTTTTTTTTTTTTTTTTTTTGGTGGTGGAGACCATAGGGCTTCTGCTTCTCCTCAGAGTCTGAGTTGTTCAGTTGTTTTCTCAACTTGCCTCTTTTTCAAAGGTCAAACCTTTGGAAGCTCTTTAGCTTAGATATCTATTTCACATCAAAGGAAACACTAAAATAAGGTTGTTCTGTGTCCCATAGGTATGTTGGAACTCAGGCCTTCTGTCTTGACTCTTTGAACAGCAATTTTTAGCTGAAACTTTGAATAAATGTTTTTCTGAAGCTGAGATACCTTCATCATTATGCATAATGAGGGTAAAATGTTCTTAACTCTTTGTTCTGTAAAGAAGAATTAAAGCTTGTAATATTATCCTGATACTTGACTCACCTAAAGGAGGAAGAGAGAGAGGAAGGGTGGGAGGTAGAGATTTCCTAGCGGGGCAGCTGAAATCTCTAATATTCTCCAGACTAAGCATGATAACACCTGCATAGACTAAACAAAATACTTCAGTAGATGCCAAAGCAGTCTAATCTGTAATTCAGGGTATTTTAAAGGCTTTTAGTTTCTGAAATATATCAAAATTATTAACTGTGAAAATAGATTCTCAATTTATTCCAGAACTGAACTAAAAACTTAGTAAGAGAAAGGTCCAGATCTTAATATATTTTAATTTTCTGTTATAGATTTATCAAAGAAGATTCTTTGTCTTCACAGATGTATATTTAGACACTATTACAGGCTAAAAAATTTATCTTTTTTATATTTCTTCTGTTCATATTTGCCCACTTGCCAGCCAATGCAGGATTACAAGGAGGTTAACCATTATATTAACTGAAAGGCCTCAATGTAGATCAACAAAATAAATAGAATAGTGGTTAAAAAAAATTTGCAAAGTTTGTACATATTTTGATATAATCATGGTAACAATAAGATTAAGATTCTATTTATTTTAACATTTTATTACTCAAAAGACTACATCAATATTTGGATCTTTTGTCTCCAAACAGTACACAAAGTGAGAAGTGTGATATAATAAGAAAGAAAGAAAGAAGAAACTACAGTTTAGTGGGAACACCAATGTACATAGAACAATAGAATCCCAAAATGGAGAAATCTACATTTTAAAGGCTTGTGTAAATGTACTGAGTAGGAAAAAGAGGGGAAAATATTGTGATTAATAAACAGATGAGTTTAAAAACAAAAAAAAGTGATGGAGAGATTATTACTGGGGAGGTAAACAAAAAAAAAAAAGGAGCTACAATATAAATTTGTGTCCAAATAATTGCCTCTCTACCTATTCTGTTCAAACAGCCAGATAAAATAAGCAAAAGATATAAAGCATGAAACGTAGAAATAGATATCTTTTAATTTAATATGAGATTCTAACCATTTGAACATGATTTGTAGACTGTTATGAAGTCAGATAAACATTGTAAAGGTATGATTCAAATCTTTGATATTTTGTAGTGGAAAAATTCAGTAGCAACATTTGAAATTTACATAAAAGCTGTAGAAAGACCACACCTTCAACAATATGCAGAGTCACATTGGTGTATGTTATCAAGACTATATTAAATGACTGAGTAGCGCTTTTCCCCTAACTAAAGGTGTAACTTTGCCTCCTACACTCATGTTTAATTATTTTTTTAAATTCACTATCAACTATCTTGAAAAGCAGTAACTTCATGGATAAAATAAATGTAATGAAAGACAGTGGCAAATTTTGCTAGACCTTCTTAGTGAAAAGTGGAAAAGAAAATGTGTTTGCATTTGTCTTCATCGTCATCATCTCTGTATTCGTTGAATACCTGAGGTCAGTAGAGTAAACGACAGACAGAGTTTGTCAGCTTCTAGTTGGGACAATGTAGAAATTTTCTACCTTTTTATTTACTGCTGTACTACTTCGTGAGAGTCACAAAATCACAAGACAGTTTAATTTTACCAGATCAGTACAACCCTGATATGCATGGCACAACTGAACAAATTATTTTCTCAAATCTTGAACACTCCATCTTACTCAAAAAGATTACCTTAAACCTTAGATATTATAGCAATGGAAGTTACTTAAAAATTAAAGCAATTTGAGATTCCTGGTAAAATATTCGTAATGTTACATCTTCAGTAGACTCTTTGGGAATATTAAAAATACTCTAAGGAATAGAAGTTTTGTTGGGATAAAACAGCTTTTGTAGACCAAAACTGGTTTTTTATTTGTTTGGTTTTTTCCCAACTGTTTCTGTCAAATTAATTAATATATTTTTGCTTCCACCAATCTTGACTTACTTGTAGATTTTGTTCCTCGCAGCTAAAAACATTATGACTACAATATGGAAAATCAATATTTTTTAAATTAAATGAAACAAATAAATTAATTTTCTTCTAGACTTTTTTTTTTTAAATGGAGACTGACAAAAGACTAGAAAGAGCAAAATCTCTTCAGAAGGCATTGAAGGCACAGTGGTTTTGATGGGATTCATAGAAGTATGTATACATGCACCAGAATTAGTCTGAACCACTCAAAACACTTTGGGACATTCTATTGTATAAATGTTCACGATACAAATAACAATTTTAGCCACATTATGTACAGTCTGGTTATTTTTAACTGTTACCACTTATCTTTCATAGAATCATAGAATGGTTTAGGTTGGAAGGGACCTTAAAGATTATCTAGTTCCAACCCCCTTGCCACAGGCAAGGACACCTCCTACTAGATGAGATTACTCAAAGTCTCATCCAACCTGGCCTCGAACACTTCCAGGGATGGGGCCTCCACAGCTTCTGTGGGTACCCTTCTAGCACCATAAAACTAGATGAGATTTTAAAGAACACATAAAGAACTAGAGCTACATTTTTGAAAACATATAAATAACTTGACATACAACATGAATGTCCTATGTGAGATATCTCACTTAAAGGTCTCTTCTAGTATAGCTAGACTATTTCATATCTTAAAATACCTTGTATGAAGTAGTGTTGGAAACTCCATATTGAATTTTAGATTTCATTTTTGAGGTGACTAAGATACTTTGATGTCCTATGAAGTCCCATTTTAAAAAATTATCTAGGCACCTTTAGAATGGAAATTTTATTGCTGGCACTGTAAAATATGCTGATAAATGACAACTTTAGAAGGTACAATACATAAGTCAACCACATATTTTTGAAAATTGATTGTTAACTCTGTGCTAACAGGTCTACTATAGTCTACATAATAATTTATTCTGACTACTTCTTCACACACTTTTCCTTTGTAAAGTAATATAGGTTAGATTTGTTGGGTTATTTTTAATTCACTTGTGCAAGCATGAAAAATGACACACCTCCCAGTTTTTGGGCAGTCATAATTGTGTTTATTTGCTAACCTATCTCAGTATCATCTCATAATCTGTTGTAAATCAGAAGAAATCCTACAAAATCTGATGAACAGATATTGATAAAATGCATCAGTAGATACGGTAAGTAGATTCAGCAAATTCCTCAGCTTTCTTTCCTACAGAGTAGAACTCATCAGATCAATAGTAGGTTTTAGATACTTAGACACCAAAAGCTTTAAGCTAATACCTATAGATATCCAAATGAACTGACCTGCAACTGGAAGTTCCCTAAAAGACTTTCAAAAATTAGCCCTAATATTGCTGTACTTTGTACCCCAGTATTCAACAATCATGACTACAACATAATAAATATAAAACTTTAAGAACTGTAAAACTATTCAGGCATTTTTAGTTATTGTTATTATTATTATTATCATTCTTTCAGCAGAAATATTTTCAAGAATTCCTCTGAAACTAGGATAAATTGAAGATGCAATAATTTAAATATTGATAGTGATCAATTCAGTTAGTTACATGAATCCAGGACGAAGAGCCTTAAATAAAGCAGCAGCTGGAAAGATACATTTTAGTATTTCTCTGTTAATATACAGAATTTCTAGAAGCACATGACAGGTGATTAACTTTGTCCTCTCTCCTCAAAGTTACCACAGCCAGCTGACTGATGGTGAAAGATATGTATGGACTGAAAAATCAAATGGATTCATTAGAATACTTGGGCACTTTGCTCCATAACAAATTATCCCATGTGTAGCTTGGCCTTCTCTTGTTTGCAGTCAAAACTGTATTGTGTGAGGAGACAAAAAAGCTTGGGTACCAAGCTGCTTACATCTTTGTATATCAACTCTAAATCAACAAAATACACCTGCAGTCAAATGCAGCTCACAGCACTAGTATCTTATATACAGCTGTAAATATTGAACTTGACAAAAGTGTTGACATATTTTCATAACTGCCAAGTTTTCAGATGGAGTTCTCAGCAATATACAGTTGTTTAAACCCTTTAATTCCCCCAAACAGCTTGAACCTTTAGAACTTATAAATTCTTATGAATCCCTTAACAAAATTTTTTTTCAAAATGAGTTTGACAGATGTCAGTAACTGAAGCCAGTTGTATTGGCTTTGCGTGGCAAGGTTTTAGTAGTGGGGGGCGGGGGGCACAGGAGTGGTCTCTGAGAACATGCCAGAAGCTTCCCCTATGTCCAATACAGACAATGCCAGCCAGCTCCAAGACGAACCTGCCACTGGCCAAGGCTGAGCCCATCCGCGACGGTGGTAGTGCCTCTGTGATAATATATTTAAGAAGCAGAAAAAATTTCTTCACAACAGGAACTACAGCCGGAGAGAAGAGTGAAAATATGTGAAACAACTCTGCAGACACCAAGGTCAGTGAAGAAGGAGGGGGAGGAGGTGCTCCAGGCACTGGAGCAGAGATTCCCTTGCAGCCTGTGGTGAAGACCATGGTGAAGCAGGCTGCTCCCCTGCAGCCCACAGAAGTTAATGGTGGAGTAGATATCCACCTGCAGCCTGTGGAGGACCACGCACTGGGGCAGGTCAATGTGCCTGAAGGAGGCTGTGACCCCATGGTGAGCCCATGCTGGAGCAAGCTCCTGGAAGGAGTTGTGACCCTGTGGAAAGAGGAGTCCACGCTGAAGCACGTTTGACAGCAGGACTTGTGACCCTGTGGAGGAACCACACTGGAGAAATCTGTTCCTGAAGGACTGCACCCCATGGAAAGGACCCATGCTGGAGCAGTTTGTGAAGAACTGCAGCCTGTGGGAAGGACTCATGTTGGAGAAGTTCATGGAGAATTGTCTCCCATGAGAGGGACCCCATGCTGGAGCAGAGGAAGAGTGTGAGGAGTCCTGCACCTGAGGAGGAAGGAGCGGCAGAGACAACGTGTGATGAACTGACTGCAATCCCCATTCCCTATTCCCTTGTGCTGCTCGGGGCGAAGAGGTAGAGAAAATTGGGAGTGAAGTTGAGCCTGGGAAGAAGAGAGGGGTGAGGGGGAGGTGTTTTAAGACTTGTGTTTATTTCTCATTACCCTACTCTGATTTGATTGGCAATAAATTACATTAATTTCCCCAAGCTGAGTCTGTTTTGCCCATGATGGTAATTGGTGAGTGATCTCCCTGTCCCTATCTTGACCCACAATCCTTTTGTTATACTTTCTCTTCCCTGTCCAGCTGAGGAGGGGGGGAGTGATAGAGCAGCTTTGGGGGGCAGCTGGGCGAACCCACAGCACCAGTGATTCATTTTTCTCTATAGTTTTGCACTTAATTGTTAATTATTATTAATGATTATACATTGTTTTCTAATCTATAGCAGTGTAGAAGTAGGCTTACAATTAATCAAGAAGAAAGAAACTGACATGGGGAATAATCTTACCGAAAGGTAATTGATTGTTCAAGTCTGACAAAGGAGACTATTCAAGTTATATACATTTATTTTTTCCATGATCTTCAGAAATCACAAGTCTAGGTGGCAAAGTCCTATTACGGTGGAAAAGGATTTTGGCTGAGATGAATTCATACCAAATTACTTAACAATGTTCAGAAACACGACTGTAAATTTGAGGCAACCACTAAAGTAGTAGACCTGGGAAACAGATCTTCAGGAGACATATCTACTTGAAATTCAATGAGCAAGGTAAGGATTGAGGAAGAGATGTAAATGATAGGAATATATTCTGGGAAGGTGTGCCCTTAGGCAACTGCAGAGACCAGGGACGTGCTAAATAAGGGGAAGCCTGAGGCAGCAGTGGGTTTGAGTATATTGAGGAGGAGAAGGAGGAGAGAGGGGGTGATATAGAAAGTGAGAGCAAAAAGAGCCCTTGAATCTCAGGAACACAGAAGTGGTAGGATGGGCTGAGTAGCTACCCATAGCCCTATTTTGATATCTCCTGTATCTCAGGAGGCAGAGAAAGGAAAAAAAAAGTTGAGAATAGCTGTTAATAACCTTTACATTACTGGTGAGTAAAAGATGTTGGTTTTAACTTGAGTATTTCCATATTGCTGATTTTTTTATCCTAACTACTGAATGTTAAGAACATTGAATGTCATGAAAAATCCCAAGAGTTGTGTTAATGCCTAAAATGAAGGCTGTTCATATGGATAAAATGTGTGATATGTTGTCAAGTGACCACATCACATCATCTCATAATCCAAATGTATCTTTTTATCTTCTAGATTATGCATTAATTTATTGTAATTAATTGATCTTGAGAAAAAAAAAATCCCTAGGACTACCTATAGAAGAAAACCTGAAAAACAAAGTAAATATTAATTAAAATTAGATAACTAAGTTTTGTACATCTGTACATTCTATTAGAATTGTGGTGAGAAGGAAAAAGGTCTGCTTTTTGTAGCAGTTGATAACATTATTAGACTCTGAGAAACAACAAAGTATTATAACCTTTGCAAGAAAATCAGATTTTGAACATTCAAAATTTCTTAGAACTGTAACTTTTAGTCTCCAATGACCTTTGGGTGTACTTCCATTTCCTGAGGCCAAATTTGGCATCCTTCAGCATTATTTAATAGGACAAACTGAGAGTATTCGAATCCCTGGATTTTGGGCAGAGCACTACAACACCTGGAAATTTTGGAAGCACTGTTGACATAGAATGTACTGAATGCCTGACTACGTGCCAGGGCACTAATATTGAGAGAAGAATAGGGTCTGGGGGTCTCTGATAAAAAGGATAGTCATTCTCAAAAGCCGATAGTACCACCGTGGGTTTATGATTTTAACACAGTGATGTAATATAAAGAAATTCAGGCCTAGTATGGTAAAGGAGGCCTTGAAAATCATAGACACAGCATGCAGCATAGGGCAGTACAGGTATGGAATAATAGGAGGTGAGGCACAGGTTTGGCACCGGAGACCCCACAGCTGTAAATAACTCACCAGTGAACAGTTAAAGAAATGCAGACCTGGAGCTGGACAAAAACTGGTCTCAAGGGGAACAAAAAGAACAAAGAAATAGTATCTAACATATATAAACCCCACCATATATAGTAAATTCAGATGTGATGTGGAACTGCAACCCAATGAAGAAAAACAAAGGTATATAAGCATGATCTTAAGTAGATCCTAGAGTAAGGAAGATGAAACCATCAGCACAAACATTATATTCCTCGTGGTGAAGGACTCCAGATGTTCACAGTAACACTCACCATAACACCCCTGCTGCCAATACAGTAAAAGGAGCAGGGAAAGTGTGAGCATGGCATCTGGAAAAGGGTTAGAAACCAAGAAGTGTATATGTAAGAACTTTACTTGTATTATTATTGAAATATTTTCTGCACAGAGGACTACCAAGATTTCAATTATACTACCATTTCTTGGCTTTATGTATGCAGTGTTTTTTCCAGAATCCTGTGTTTAAATATCGATACATACAGACACATATAATGGCAACAAGATAACAAAACCAAATTAAATGAAAGCCAGGGAAAGTGAGAAAAACTATCATGAATTTTATATTGAAGACATTTTCTGAGTTAATAAATGTAGAGTGAGAACTCTACAGCATCAGAAGACTGTATTTTATCTCACAGCTTGGGACATCTGTGCTCTGTAATATGTAAAACGTAAGTTCATACGACCTAATTTGGGCCATATAAAAACTAGATGTTCATTCTAACCCCTGTTAGAACCAACAGTTTAAACTGGACACCTCTAGAAGATGGTTCATTCCATCCAAGAAAGATATCTAGGACAGATACAACTAATTGTTCCTGGGATAACTGTTTCCTTCTAACTAAACAGGGCAAACTAAATGAATATTTCAGGTTAGATACCAAACTCTAGACAGCTGATGTTGAATAACATGCAGCCAGTCAATGAAGAATATCTGAAAGTTTGCCAAATTAATGGATTAAAGCTAATCAGAGAATATAGTTTTACCACAGATTTATCTTCAGAAGAATTCATTTTGCAGCAAATTGCAAAGACTAATTGATAAAAATAATCTTTTTTAGTTTGTTGGTTTTACTGCCAAGGTTGGTAAAACATGTTTTGAGATGACTGATTACTGTTTGGAAAAAAGCTAATGAAAGGATATCCTGCATCTTGGAAGAAAAGTAGCTTCACATATGATGTATTCCTATATATATGTTGAGGGATTTCATTCACGCATATACTAACTAATAAATTAAAATGGGCAGTGGTTAATATAAACTTTTAATTTTTCCTATAGAGTATTTTTATTTTCATCTGTAACCTCCATACATTTTGAAAATGCCCCAAATTTAAAAGATCCAAGTTTGCTTTTATTGGTATTATGTTTGAATAGTTCAGCAAATAAGGAGTTTTAGGACACAAATTAATTTTAAAAGGATTTAAATCTATCAGCAAAATGAACAAAGGAATTCTCAAAGCTTTCTGAAAGCTTTGAAAAGCTTTTGAAATAGTGACTTTTTGTCATCATTCACAGGTTGTCATTATTTCCTTTGTAAAATAAATTTGCTTTTTGACGGTTTAATAGTCTGTATATCATGGATATGCAGAGTGGATTTCCCTTTAAAAGAAGACAGACATTATTTTACTGAAATTTTTGCAGCAGTATTGATTCTATACACTGGTTTGTATCCCTCCTGGAGCTAGTGAGGACTTTTGTAAAATTCTCCTTTGTTGTTAATTCCCTAAAGTAAGAAAATAAGTCTTACTAAATTTGAAATGTGTATAGTCATCATCTATTCAAAGCAAAAAAATAACTGTACTTATTTTTCATGTTTTCTAGTGCTTGAATTTCATTCATTAACTAAGTAGATTACATATTGTGTTCTGTTGACACATGGTATGATGTCAATAAACAGTCAGCTACTTTCAAGACACATTGTGTCAAGCCATTAATTTCCAGATCCTGAAATAAATATTATAATATTACAGTCTGTAAGTCCTAAAGTCCTTTGTTTTTTAATTAATTATGAAAAATATAATTACCACTGTACTCACACAATTTTGAATTGATCACTTGCCACAGAGATTTTCTTCGTTCAGACATGTTTATTAAATACTTTTGGAAAGCTCTTATCTTCTTGCATGTGGATGCTGGAGCTACTTGCTTGCTTTCTACTGATTCAAGTCAAACAATGAAAGACTGAAACTAAGATAACAGTGAGTGAAGGGTACACTATGTTACCATAATACAGCCTCATACCTGAACTCAAACGTTAGTCATCTAATGACCAAATTGCTTGGATGTTGCCTCTGGGTAGGTATGGATCTGAAGGCATTCTGAAGAATGGAGAAGGAGAAATCTGAAATTGAGCTACTCCTTAGAGTGGGAAGACAAGATGAGAGGGTTGCTGTCTGGAAAGTATTGAAATATCAAATAGCATATCTTGGATAGGATGACAAAGTTTGAATTGCTTTGAGTACTGTGTGGTGGCATCATAGGGCCAACAGCACTGGGACCCTAAGCTTTCACCTGTTTTCAGGACCATACTCCACTTTAATGCATGGGCTATGTTTTTTCAATAAAGCCCCCAAACTGTGAAAAGCCATAATTTATTTGTATGCAAATATGCGTATTCAGTATCTGTTATTATTAAAAGTAAGCAAGTCTGCAAGTGTTCAGTGTGTTTAGTTTTAGAACACTATTAAGAAAAAGTATATTTACTGAATATGGGGTAAAATGTGAGTGAATATGGCTTTGATGTCTAGAGGTTAGGGAACTTATATATGAAATGCATAATACGTTCAAGATTTTTATTCCTTTCACAGATAAGGATGAGGGTCCTGTCTTGGTGTCCATAGTCCAGAGTCAGACTTACCTCTATCTCTCTCTCTGGACTAATGAATTCCACGGAAAATGAAAAAAATTCAACACGTCACTGTAAAACCACTCTCACTTTATATAAACTATAGGTTGTTCTCAATGACATAGACTTGGCATGTGTTTTACTTCTGCGGTTATTTCTAATTTGAAACTAAAAGTGGTTCTAAATATTCACACTTAGTTTAAGACTATTTCACCACTGTTATCGTAGGGTGTAAGGGACATTAGGAAGTCTGTAGTCCAAACTCCTGCTCAAAGCAAGATAAACTATGAGGTCAGACCAGGTTAGTCAGGGCTGTATCTACTCTAGTCTTCTAAGCCACCAAAGATAGAGACTGTATAATCTCTCAGGGCAGCCTCTTCCATTCCTTGACTGCCCACACAGTGAAAAAGATTTTCCTAATATCCAGTTCGACCCTTCTTGTTTCAACTCATGTCAGTTGTCTCTCTCCCACCATACACTACTGCAGCAAGCCTGACTCCATCTTCTCAATAACCTAGCGTCGTGGTTTAACTCCAGCTTGCAACTAAGCACCCCACAACCGCTTGCTCACTCCCCGCTCCAGCAGGATGGGGGGGGGCGAGGGGAGAGAATTGGAAGGGTAAAAGTGAAAAAACTCATGGGTTAAGAACAGTTTAATAATTGAAATAATAATAATTGGAATAATAATAATTGAAATAATAACAGTAACAATAATATTTTAATGAAAAGGAAAATAACAAAGAAAGAGAAATGAACTGAAGAAAGACAATTGATGCAAGTGAAAACAATTGCTCACCACCAACTGACCGATGCCCAGCCAGTCCCCAAGCAGCCTTCCCCCAGCCAACCTTCCCCCTAGTTTTATTGCTAAGCGTGATGTCACATGGTATGGAATATCACTTTGCTCAGTTGAGGTCTGCTGTCCCGGCTGTGTCTCCTCCCAACTTTTTATGCACCCCCAACCTACTCGCTGGGGAAGGGGAGCAGAAAAGGCCTTGATGCTGTGTAAGTACTGCTCAGCGTTCCTGTATTATCAACACTGTTTTCAGCACAAATCCAAAACACAGCACCATAGCAGCTACTGTGAAGAAAATTAACCCTACCCCAGCCAAAACCAGCATACCTACCTTGTAAGTACAGATGGATACTATTAGGTCCTGCCATAG
The DNA here is from genome assembly GCA_008921705.1 of Burhinus oedicnemus. Taxonomy (NCBI): domain Eukaryota; kingdom Metazoa; phylum Chordata; class Aves; order Charadriiformes; family Burhinidae; genus Burhinus; species Burhinus oedicnemus. The sequence continues at coordinate 2,656,155 of VFFE01007237.1, read as the reverse complement.
GATCAGACCTTGAGCCAGGACCCTAAGGTGTTAAATTTCAGACCTAAAACTGCAAGAAATCCTGAGGGTCTTAAAGCTGTAATTTGTAAATGGTAATGGTAAATTGTATCAAAAGGTATAACAGTGAATAATAAATTAATTTGTCAGTTCTAGAAAAATCAATCTTATTTTATATTAGTTTAGTTAGTATCTTGTACTAAAACCAATATTTTGAGATTTTAAACATGTCAGTCTTCCTATACTTATTCTCAAGAATAAAGAAAATTGTGCAATGAATTCTATCATCCTTTCTCCATCAGTGCTAATTAATTACTAGCCTGGGGAGAAAGATTAGTATACTCAATAGTGGTGTTATCAATCCTGTGACTTTGTGTCTGGAAATATTTCCCAGAGCACAAACTTCTGGTGGCATGTCATTATGCAGGAGACTTAACTTTAATTCTTAAAGGAAGTTTGTATTTCTGATGAAGGGAGTTCCAAATGAAAAAGTTAGGTACTTGTTAGGTCATTTTTTTTTTTACTACATATAAAATGAGAGTGTAAGTTAGTATATGTTAAATTCTTTTTAAAAGCACGTGGGTGAGCAGCATAATGGAATGTTGCCTGTTCTAACTTTTCCTGTCTACTGCACTATGGATTAGAAGAAAGCTGCTGGAGGGAAGGGGTGAAATCACTCCTGAGTACAACTGAAGCTGCAAGAATCCAGGCAGAGCTGTGAGCAATAGGGTGAGCAACGTGAGCACAAAGCAAAGGATTTGTGAGAAGCAAAGAAAACAGGGAGCTAAAGCACCATGGTGAAGGGCAGACAGACATTTTTCCTATGGTCGCAGGAAGTAAACTGTAGAAATTGTTTCAACCCAGAGAACTGGATTGACAAAAGAACTGGGGAACTGATAACAAAATTTGAGGAAAAGACACAACAAAGGCCTTTTTAAGTTAATTTTTGTTTGTAATAATGTCTGTCTTTAAAAGTTCATTGTTCTCACTATGCTTTTGTAAAACACAGCTTTAGCAATTCAAAGCCCTTCCATATTAAAGAGAAAATGCAAGCAGGTGCAATTCAAAGCTCTATCTGAGCCAGGTTTGTGTCACAGTTGTTAACTTTATTTTTCCTGCGCCGTAGAGGAAAAAAGGTAGTATACAATAGTATTGTAGACTATTATTAAAATACACATACACTCATCACAAGTTAGTTAGAACAAAAAGGTTTTGGGTGGTTTACTAAAAATATTATTAATTACCCTATTCTTGACTTGAAGGGTCAAAAAAACCTTTAAACAGAGCAAAATTAAATATTTGAGAATTTAGAAGACAACACAAAAACATTGATAGCATTAGGAAATGGATATATGTTCACAAATACTTTGCTTATAGCTGCCTATACGATTTTAAAACTACTCAAGTTTCAGAGTGAACAAAAAAAAATGCAATCTTAATTAATTCAAGAGTGTGAGCTCTTCAGCCCTGTTCAATATACAGTGTTATCAGTCAGGACAGCTCCATTCAATCTGCTATGTTATTTTTTAGTGCATGAATTCTTAGGAACTAAATCTGAACTGTAAACATTAGCTAAATGAATTATTGAGTTATTTAAGTGCTACATACTAATGCCACTGGTTTTGATGCTGAATGACTAGAGTTACATCTCCAAAGGTACTGCTCTTGAAGATGGAACCAAAAAGCAAGTAAGCTTCTTGCCTCACTTTTTATTTAACAACATGTTACTCTTCTGCTGGTGTTTAGGCTGAGACTGAAGTGGGATGATATCAAATGGGAAAGGTAGGACGAATTTAAATAGATCAAGAACTAGAGCAAGTGACAAAATGGCATAGGGTATACAGAGGTCCACTACAGTGCAGATTCTGAATGGAGAAAAATCGCTTCTTCTTACCTGTGTTATGAATTTTGTAGAAACTGAGAGCTACATATTACGCAAAAAATATTATGGGCAAAAGGAAATACACCATATGATCCAATAATTTACTGTTAGTTCAGTTAATGTTTTAACCGTATAATAGTCCATACTCTCTACTTAATGTAGAAACATGTAAATGTCCTAAAATACCTATAGAATACAGTTTAATAATATTCCCTTTCTCTGGTGTTAAGTTCACCCTTCCAGTGTCTCTTTGGAGCACAAGGTTGACAGTTTCTGTCTTTCTCAGTAACAAGGTGGTAAATGTTCAAGCCTTAGTTATGAGACTTATGGGCATCTTGATACCTTCTTGATGAAAAGTATGATGCTCATGGAAGGGGTTTCTTCCTCCTCTGTCTCAAGTCTAGGATGTTTTCCTGTGTGTTTTTTTGAAGTTTTTTTAATATATTTTCTCATCACAGACCACTTCGTTCTTCTGGGCCGCCAGCTGAAGCCTTGGCCCCAGGCCCCCCAGACCCACGCACACAAAGGGGGATTGTTTGTCTGGCACTGACTGTGGGAGGTGGGATGGGTGGTGTGTGTCCCCTCCTCAGAGGGGCCATCCCCAGAGATGAAGCTGGGGCAGGGGAGGCAGCAGCTGTGAAACCCAGCTCAGGCCAAGGTGAGACTGAGCCCCAGCACTGCCGGGTCAGCACATAGCCTGAAGGCTTCAACTGTTAACAGCAAAAATCACATATTCAGTGCACTACACAAGCATTACACTCTCTCACAGGTGCAACATACTGCCAGCCAGCTAATCAGTAGCATATTTACCCTCTAACTAGCAAAGAAAAAGGCAATCTGGTGTATATATGCTGAAGGACTTATGATACCCACTTTAGAAAACACTTCAGATTATGCATCAACATATTGCCTTGCTATCCAAATCTATATCTTGTTGATTTTACTCGTTCTGGTATGGAAAAATATTCTGTTGTCATTTTATTCAGAACACTGATTTGCAAGATAAAGAGTAAAAAACCTTGTAAAGTTTCATCCATCCTCAAAGCCCACCTAATCCAATAACCCAAAAAGTTAGTTTTTTTAATCCTTTCCCTTCATTCTGCCATATTTTCAAATTCTGTCTTCTGTTTTCTCTTCATATCCTTGATTTTTACTCACTTATAAATATACTATGCTTTTTTTTTGTACTGGTTTTGGCTGGGATAGAGTTAATTTTCTTCATAGTATCTTGTATGAGGCTATGTTTTGGATTTGTGCTGAAAACAAAGTTGATAACACACCAGCATTTTAGTTATTGCTAAGCAGTGCTGGCACAGTGTCAAGGCCTTTTCTGCTTCTCACCACACCCCACCAGCAAGTGGGCTGGGGATGCATGAGAAGTTGGAAGGGGACACAGCCGGGCAGCTGACCCTACCTGACCAAAGGGATATCCCATACCACATGACATTGTACTCAGCAACAAGAGCTGCAGAGAAGGAGGAAGTGGGGAGACGTTCGGAGTTATGTCGTTTATCTTCCTAAGTAACTGTGACACACAATGAAGCCCTGCTTTCCTGGAAAGAGCTGAACACCTGCCTGCCAATGGGAAGTAGTGAATGAATTATTTCTCTTTGCTTGTGTGCGTGGCTTTTGCTTTACCTATTAAACTGTCTTTATCTCAACCCATGAGTTTTTTCACTTTTACCCTTCCAATTCTCTCCCCCACCTCACTGGTGGGGACGAGTGAGTGAGTGGCTGTGTGGGCTTAGCTGCTCACTGGAGTCAACCCACAACAAACATTTGGAGAACTATGTAGAACTGTGCTGCAATATGCCTGAAAGCTTACTTCCCATATTCCTTTTTCACCTTTCCACTAAGTATTGTTTCCAGTAGAGGTTGTTGTATTGTTCAAGTTTCTCCAAGTTGAGTCCCACTATGTATCTGCAAATTTATTTATTTAGAAGTAATACTAAAATGTGTCAGTACCTTCTTTGGTTAATTTGACCTCAAGAACAAACCACATGATTGCCTCTTGAAGTAAGTTTTTAAAATACTATAATTGACAGTTTTGATTTGGTTTTGTCTGGTTTGATTTGGTTTGCTTTTTTCCTACCAAATTTGTTCTGATTTGGGTGTAGCTGGTTTTGGCTTGGTTTAAATCTTGATTTCCTTCAGATTTTCTTGAAGAAATGGAAAGCCACCTGGATGGACTAAGTCATGAGATAAGCTGAAGGAGATATTAATGAGTTGGGATTCTTTAGGACTGTCTTTGGAATTGATTTAGCAAGGAAATAAAATTTATGCAAAGTACACAGGCATGTATTTAAATTCTGTTCTATTCAGTGGGATATAAATATACTAGAACAGGTCACCAAGGCAGCCACCAGTTTGAGGTAGACATCTTCTTTACAGTGAGTTCCTAAATAACACCTGAAAGGTTTTTAAATTAAAAAAAGAAAGGGCCAGATTTTAGTAGAGTATGAACTAGAACAATTAGGGTTTTTTAACAAAAAGAACACAAAGTGACCCAGCCAGCTAGAATAAAAGGTACTTATACATAGCTCTTTCCTCCTCCATGGTTTCTCTGCAGATTAGTGCTTGTTTCTGGGCTTGGTTTCTTGGCTAACTGTGCAGTCATCCTAGTCCCTAGGAAGTTCTTTCCAACACCACTGATCTTGGCTGTGTTATTCATACTCCTCTCCAGTAGTCTTCTGCATAAGCCACGTCTGTTTTCTCACTGCCTCTTTTTCCTGTTTGCTACACTGCCGTGTGGAGGCTTCTCACCTAAGGCTGTTCGGTTGTTCACTAGGGAAGAAGCAATCTTCTTTTGTCTTTTCTTTTTTTAAAAGGGACACATCAACTAATACTGACAAACAACTGTGATTCTTTTTGTTACCTACATTTTTTAAGTCCTCTGATGGATGGGTGCCATTATTCCATGCTGCTCATTTTTGTAATTTTAAAATGATGCTACTGGTGTCAGTAACTGACTTTTTTATAGTCCTCTCTCTCTTCTACCTGGCCTGTGGCTGTACAACCTTATAGTCTTCTTAAATTACTGTCTTATTGCATAGTATCATTAAATACTTTGAATATTCCTACAAAATTATGAAGGTACTGCTGATCTTGAGTCATGATATATGTTTACTATTACTACTATTACTACTATTACTACTAATTAGCATATGGAAGCTGTTTTTTAAAAGGATATTCTCTTAATCTCTAAATCTCTTATGCCTGTAAAAGATGTTTGAGTGCATTTGTGTACAGAGGCTGCTTTTAAGAAATTTCATTAAGCAAAGCTATAAAAGGGCTATAGCTATTGATGTAGTCCAACAACGAAGGACATAGAATGTTACAATCTATTTATGCATTTGGAGGCATATCATTGTGATTGGAGACTTATGAATATTTAATGTATAGTTATTTTTTTGACTGTGACTAAGTAGATAAAATTTTGAAACTTTTCGTCTAACGTGAATACACTTTAGATGTTTTGGTTATTGGGCTCTAGGTTCAATGCACATAAGCCATAGTTGCTTTCATGTCATTACAGTCAGTATGCTGGAAGGTTTTCAAGGGATTTGTATTCTCAGAACACTGGCTTATTATATTTATAAATCATTGTGCATCAAAATTGAAACAAGAACTGAACTCTTTGAAATACATCAAAACTCCCAGGGTCCAAGTCCCTCTCCCTGAAGGATGATAAAAGATCTCTTGTGTTAATGGCTTGTTCAAAATTAGAAGAGTTATTCTGGAAAGTAAACTAAATAATCAGTCAACAATCATTCTCTGCCCTGCACTGAACTTTCTGCCCATTTTGCAAGCAAGACCACCAATGTCCAGGATGGATTCCAACTGAACCATGGGTTAAAAGTAATTTGCAAACTGTTTAAACTTCTTTATTTGGAGCTCCTGACCAGAAATACTGTACATAAATGAAATGTATAATCATGAATGTACAGACCAATAATTTGTCCACATAGTAATGGACAAAACATGAAAATTCTAAATTGAAATGGCATGGTAAGAGACCTGAATGTCTTACATTCTTTAATTATACAACGCTTCTTTAACACCTTACATTTCTAGAAATAATAAATTGAATTGCTTTCATACAAGTTTACAGAATCACAGAATCACAGGGATTGGAAGGGACCTCTGGAGATCCTCTAGTCCAACCCCCCTGCCAGAGCAGGGACACCTACAGCAGGTTGCACAGGACGTCGTCCAGGCAGGTTTTGAATGTCTCCAGAGTTGGAGACTTCACCACCTCTCTGGGCAGCCTGTTCCAGTGCTACAGGAACTTACAGGAAATGCTGGTCTCTCCAATTGTATGTGCAATTAGTTTTTTTAACACATAAAGTTCAACTGAACTCGCCAAGGCAATCAGATCTGCTGCAGGCATGTTCTGCAGTGGAGCAGGATATCGCGGCATACAGGGGATTTTCCTGAGATGGGAAAACCCCAGTGGAGCACAGAGACCCATCAGGAGCCGGCAGCTCTCCCGAGAGTGGCTGATGAGGCCTGGGCGTGGCCAGAAGTAACACTGGCCACCCCTCACTCGCACAAAAGGCGAGTGCAAGTGACCAGGAGTGCTGCCAACAGGATGGCCAAACAGGGTGTGGTGCATCAGCCAGGGCATGGCGTGGCAGATTGCATGGCAGCCTGGCTCTTCAAAGGCAGGGCATTCCACTGGCTGACTGGGAGACTTGAAGTACAAATATCCCAGCAACCAGGCACCGTTCTGTGACCATCTGCATGGGTGAAGGGCACTTGTCCTACCTGACACCCAAGGTAGAATGGTGGGCATTCATCAGAGAGCAAAGCCTGCAGCTGGGGGGTCTCCACCATCTACCCCAGCGGTGGCTGATACCTCCACCCAGTTGGAGCTTCTGAAGGGAAACTCTGCAGAGCAGACTTCAGACTGTAGGAGGTGCCTAGACCTTTCTCCTGAGGCAGGGATAGACAGCACACCTGCCTGCAAAAGGTGAGCCCAGGTGGAGGATCTCCTGCAGCAGGTGGCTGAGCTGCAGGAGGGGGTGAGGAGGCCTCATAGCATCAGGGAGGCTGAGAAGGAATTAGATAGCTGGTTCCAAGCGCAGTCTGCAGTGGACCCACAGCCCATGGCCAGACGACCAAAAACTCCCCACCAGCACACACAGAAGGGAGGGGGGCCAGTAACATGGAAGAATGAGGAAATGAGGAGGGTGTGTCGTCTTCTATGTCAATGACCAGCTGGAGTGAGAATCATAGAATCACTTAGGTTGGAAGAGACCTCTAAGATCATCGAGTCCAACCATCAACCTAACACTGCCAAACCACCACTAAACCATGTCCCCCAGCACCACGTCTACCTGTCTTCTAAATACCGCCAGAGACAGTGATTCCACCCCTTTCCTGGACAGCCTTTTCCAATGTTTGACCACTCTTCCGGTGAAGAAATTTTTCCTAATATCCAATCTAAATCTCCCCTGGTGCAACTTAAGATCAGTTCCTCTCATCCTTTCACTTGTTACTTGGGAGAAGAGATCGACCCCCACCTTTCTACAACCTCCTTTCAGGTAGTTGTAGAGAGCGATAAGGTCTCCCCTCAGCCTGCTCTTCTCCAGGCTGAACAACCCCAGTTCCCTCAGCTGCTCCTCATGAGACTTGTCCTCTAGGCCCTTCACCAGCTTTGTTGCCCTTCTCTGGGCACACTCCAGCATCTCAATGTCCTTCTTGTAGTGAGGGGCCCAAAACAGAACACAGTATTTGAGGTGGGACCTCACCAGTGCTGAGTACAGGGGGACGATCACTTCCCTAGTCCTGCTCACCACACTATTCCTGATACAAGCCAGGATGCTGCTGGCCTTCTTGGCCACCTAGGCACACAGCTGGCTCATATTCATTTGACTGTCAACCAACACCCCTAGGTCCTTTTCTGCCAGGCAGCTTTCCAGCCACTCTTCCCCAAGCCTGTAGCGCTGTATGGGGTTGTTGTGACCCAAGTGCAGGACCTGGTACTTGGCCTTGTTGGACCTCATACCATTGGCCTCGGCCCATCGATCCAGCCTGTCCAGGTCCCTCTGTAGGGCCATCCTACCCTCAAGCAGGTTGACACTCGCACCCAACTTGGTGTTGTCTGCAAACTTACTGAGAGTCCTCGTCCAGGTTGTTGGTAAAGATATTGAAGAGAACCAGCCCCAATACTGAGCCCTGGGGAACACCACTTGTGACCAGCCGCCAACTGGATTTAACTCCATTTACCATCACTCTTTAGGCTTGTCCTTCCAGCCAGTTTTTGACCCAGTGAAGAGTATACCCATCCAAGCCATCATGTGCATTGAGCTCCGCCAGGGGGTGGATGAGGAGCTGACCAAGAGCTTATAGGTCAGGATTAATGGGAGGGCAGGGTGACATTATAGTGAGGGCCTGCTGCAGGCCACTGGACCATGAAGACCGAGCTGATAAGGCCTTCTATAGACAGATAGGAGCAGCCTCACGTTCACAAGCCCTGGTCCTCATGGGAGACTTCAACCATCTGTTGGAGGAACAACACAGCAGGGCATAAACAGTCCAGGACTGCATCAATGATAACTTCCTTCTCCAAGCACTAGAGGGGCCAGTGAGGAGAGGTGTTATGCTGGACCTTGTACTCACTAACAAGGAGGGGCTGGTGGGGAATGTGAAGCTCAAGGGCAGCCTTGGCTGCAGTGATCATGAATGGTGGAGTTCAAGATCCTTAGGGCATCGAGGAGGGCATGCAGCAAGCTCACTACCATGGACTTCAGGAGAGCAGACTTTGGCCTCTTCAGGGATCTGCTTGGTAGAGTACCATAGCATAAAGCCCTGGAGGGAACAGGAGCCCAAGAAAGCTCGTTAATAGTCAAGGATCAGTTCCTCCAAGCTCAGCAGCAATGCATCCCGACAAAGACGAAGTCAAGCAAAAATGCCAGGAGGCCTACATGGATGAAGAAGGAGCTCCTGGAGAAACTCAAACTCAAAAAGGAAGCCTACAGAGGGTGGAAGCAAGGGCAGGTAGCCTGGGAGGAATACAGAGAAATGGTCTGAGCAGTCAGGGATCAGGTTAGGAGAGCTGAAGTCCTGATAGAATTAAATCTGACCAGGGACGTCAAGGGCAACACGAAAAGCTTCTATAGGTATATTAGTGATAAAAGGAAGACTAGGGAAAATGTGGGCCCTCTCCAGAAGGAAATGGGAGACCTGGTTACTTGGGATATGGAGGAGGCTGAGGTACTCAATGAATTTTTACCTCAGTCTTCTCTGGCAAGGGCTCTAACCACACCTTCCAAGTCATAGATGGCAAAAGAAGAATGAAGAACTGCCCACTGTAGGAGAAGACCAGGTTTGAGACCAGCTGAGGAACATGAAGGTGCGTAAGTCCATGGGACCTGATGAGATTCATCCATGTGTCCTGAGGGACCTGGTGGATGAAGTTGCCAAGCCACTATCCATCAAATTTGAGAAGTCGTGGCAGTCTGGTGAAGTTCCTGCTGACTGGAAAAGAGGAAACATAATCCCATTTTTAAAATGGGAAAAAAGGAAGACCCAGTGATCTACAGACTGGTCAGTCTCACCTCTGTGCCCAGCAAGATCATGGAGCAGATCCTCCTGGAAACTATACTAAGGCACATGGAAAATAAGGAGGTGATCGGTGACAGCCAACATGGCTTCACTAAGGGCAAATCATGCCTGAGAAATTTGGTGGCTTTCTATGATGGTGTTACAGCATTGGTGGATAAGGGAAGACCAACTGACATCATCTACCTGGACTTGTGCAAGGCATTTGACACTGTCCCACATGACATCCTTGTCTCTAGATTGGAGAGACATGGATTTGGTGGATGGACCACTCGGTGGATAAGGAATTGACTGGAAGGCTGCACTCAAGGAGTTGTGGTCAACAGCTTGATGTCCAAGTGGTGAGCACTGAGGAGTGGCATTCCTCAGGGGTCAATATTGGGACCGGTGCTGTTTAAAATCTTTGTTGGTGACATGGACAGTGGGATTGAGTGCACTCTCAGCCAGTTTGCTGACAACACCAAGCTGTGTGGACTGGTCAACTTGCTGGAGGGAAGGGATACCATTGAGAGGCACCTTGACAGTCTCAAGAGTTGGTCCTGTACAAACCTCATGAAGTTCAACAAGGCCAAGTGCAAGGTCTTGCATGTGGGACTGGTCAATCCCAAGCACAAATACAGGCAGGGCAGAGAATGGCTTGAGAGCAGCCCTGAGCAGAAGGACTTGGGGGTGTTGGTAGATGAGAAGCTCAACATGAGCCGGCAATGTGCGCTAGTAGCCCAGAAAGCCAACCACATCCTGGGCTGCATCAAAAGAATCATGGCCAGCAGGTCAAGCGAGGTGATTCTGCCCCTCTACTCTGCTCTGGTGAGACCCCACCTGGAGTACTGTGTCCAGCTCTGGAGCCCTCAACATAAGAAGGACATGGACCTTTTGGAGCAAGTCCAGGGGAGGGCAACAAAGACAGAGGGCTGGAGCAGCTCTCCTATGCAGACAGGCTGAGCGAGTTGGGGTTGTTCAGCCTGGAGAAGAGAAGATTCAAGGGAGACCTTATAGCGGCCTTCCAGTACCTAAAGGGGGCCTACAGGAAAGATGGGGAAGGACTCTTTATGAGGGAGTGTAGTGATAGGATGAGGGGTGTCGTGGTTTGGGCCAGATTGGCCCAATTCGGTGGAACGACAGATGTTCTCTCTCTCCTGCTCCGCTCAGGAGGCAAGAAAGAGAGAGAAAAAGAGACTTAAGAGTTTAGAAGGATCTAAACTACTTTAATGAAATATTGATTATAAAATAATAAAAAGAAAAATAATGAAATATATACAAAACCGTATCAAGCTCCCAGGATGACAATCACGTCACCAGCAGGCGCTGGGGAAGTCCCAGACTGGACTCAGTGATGGATGGGAACTGGATTCCAGTTCTGGATTCAGGATCAGGATCAAAAGCAGACAAACAGACAGAGTCCTCTTCGGACGCCGGCCATTGAAGAAAAGAGGGCTGACCCTTTGATCCTTCAGCTTTTATACTGAGCATGAGGCAGAGGGGATGGAATACCCTGTTGGTGAGTTTTGGGTCACCTGTCCTGTCCAATCCTCGCCGCAGGTGCGACCCCTCTATGGTTTTCCACTTCCGACCCTCCAATGGGACAAATAACAAAGTTAGCTGACCTTGGTTGTTATAGCAATAAGGATAAGCAAGAGCCTCTCTGCATACCGTTCCTTGGCATCAGCTATAAACATGGGTCTTATCACTCTGAGAGCGAACAGTTTTCTGCACAACATGCTGTTAATTTCAGCAGTTAGAAGAGGCCTAGCTAACAAGTAAAGTTACTGAACAAAATTGGTCCTGTTTTACCTCAAACCAGGACAAGGGGTAACAGTTTTAAACTGCAAGAGGGTAGATTTAGATTAGATATTAGGAAGAAATTCTTTACTGTGAGGATGGTGAGACACTGGAACAGGTTTTCCAGAGAAGTTGTGGATGTCGCATCCCTGGATGTGTTCAAGGCCAGGTTGGATGGCACTTTGAGTAACCTGGTGTAGTGGAAGTTGTCCCTGTCCATGGCAAGGGGGTTGGAACTAAATGATCTTGAAGGTCCCTGCTAACCCAAACCATTCTATGATTCTATGATCAGGCTGCTGTTCCTTTGAAACTACGTGTGAAGATTTTCTTCAAATGAAAGACTGCCTGATATAAAAAGAAAAGAGGCTTTGCTTTCAAATGGCACTATCTTATATTTTCATGACCTTGATTCATTACTATGTGGACAAAGTTAAAGTCAAGATAGTGCTGAAAGGTGTACTATCTGTTAAGTTCAGAGTGATTAATGACAAGACAAGATATCAGGTATCTCAGAGTTGAGAACCCATTAACTTGGGAGAAAACTGAAAAGCCAGAGGGGAGAAATAAGTCATAGTAACAAAAGGAGACGAAGCAGAAATGCAGTTCTCTTGACTATAGATTGATATGCTCCTGTAGCCATGCTTAGTGTCAAAAGGGATTTCAAATTCCTGCTTGTGTACACTCTGGCTTTACATTCAAATAAACTACCACAAGTTGACCAGTAAGCACTAAGGGCGTAAGTAAGAGAAAAATAACAGATGCCAACAGCAAACGAAAGCAATGATTTTCTAGACTGCGTTCATAAAAACAACAAGAAAAGTTCAAATAGAGCAAACTTAATGGCAGCAATTTTTTTGCCATTAACATAGTTTAAAAAATGGAATTGAACTGTGTTGAATAGAATTGCATGTGTACAATATATGTTAAATCAATAAAACATGTACAGAATTTCTTTTCTTTTCAGACTCTTGAGTGTTGAAGCCACTCAACGTACTATCAGAATAAAACTGTTACAAGTTTACCTTCTGCAAGGATATCCACTGAACAAAAGGAAAATATTTAGAATGAATCAATGTCAACAGCAAATGTATACAATTTGCTTTACATTTCTAACTTCTCTGTGTTTGCAGTGATTTCTGCTATTTAAAAAAACTTTATTCCTCACGTAGCACAGCATTTTTCTACAGGGATGAACTCTGTGTATAATTGCTTGTGTTAATAGGCATCCACACAAGCTTCTGTATTGTACAACAGTTTAACACGGTATATTAAGGATTCTTGTATTTTGAATAAAACTGGTTTCAGGAACAGTTCTGATTATGTTTGCTTTTTATAAAGCAATAGCAACAAAAACCACTACTGATATAAGCAAAGCATTCTTTAGTTGTCAAGTGTTGATAAAATAGTGCCTGCTAAGTGATCTTCTACGAAATTAATTGACTAGAGGTTACCTGCTGGTTTTAAAGACCAATAATAACAGTAAGAAACTGTGAAACTGTAGTTTTTTGTACTGAACACTTATTAAGCTCTTTATTCCTGCAGTGAAATAGATTCTTTTGGACAAATCAAATGATGAGTGTACGCCTACAATCTATATTAACATACAGTAATGGAACACCTCAAGGTACAGTGATCGGATCTTTCATGGGCAACTCAAAGGAGTGACAGGTCTAAGCATGGAAGACTTAGTTTGTGGATATGGAGAGGAAGCAGAGACTGCAGCCTAGAGGTTATGCAGGCTTCTATGTTTGTGGCAGGACTGTGGCAACTAACTCTCTATGCAAAATTGTGATAAATGCCCTCTGAACAGCTACTACCTAATCATCCTGGGATGCACTAAAAAGAGTGTGGCCAGCAGGTCAAGGGACGTTATCCTCCCCCTCTACTCTGCCCTGGTGGGGCCACATCTGGAGCACTGTGTCCAGTTCCGGGCTCCCCAGTTCAAGAAAGACAAGGAACTACTGGAAAGAGTCCGACAGAGGGCTACAAAGATAACCAAAGGGGTGGAGCATCTCTCTTAGAAGGAAAGGCTAAGAGACCTGGGTCTGTTTAGCCTGGAGAAAAGACCAATAGGGGATCTCATCAAAGTTTATGAATCTCTAAAGGGTGGGTGTCAAGAGGATGGGGCCAGACTCTTTTCAGTGGTGCCCAGTGACAGGACAAGAGGAAACAGGCACAAACTGGAACACAGGAAATCCTGTCTGAACATGAGGAGGAACTTCTTTCCTTTGAGGGTGGCAGAGCACTGGAACAGGCTGCCCAGAGAGGCTGTGGAGTCTCCTTCTCTGGAGATATTCAAAACCCACTTGGACACCATCCTGTGCAACCTGCTGTAGGTGTCCCTGCTCTGGCAGGGGGGTTGGACCAGGTGATCTCTGAAGGTCCCTTCCAACCTCTACCATTGTGTGATTCTGTGTGATCCTGTGATCAAGGCACCCACATGCTATAGGCATCGTGATTTCAGTATTCTATATTTATCTAACATGCAGATACCATATTTAGGCTCGAGCTACTCCAATTTGATGTGGTCACTGCCTAACTTCAGTGGTGTAACTGAGATAAACAGAGCTAAATTACGTTTATTCACTTCTAATTGAACACACACCAAGGGCATCAGCTTGTCTATTTTTTGACACTCTAATACTATTATACCCATGTTCAGTGAAGATACAAGAATTAGGAGCCTCTCTAAATTCCCCCAGAAGTTTGACAAGCTATATATGATTTGAGAAATTCTTGGAATTCTTGCATATCAGTCTGAAAGAATTCACTCTACACCATGAGGAGTAACAGTTATAGGCAATCACAGGTAATTTTAATAAAACTGAACTATACCCACTTACTGTGGAGAAGACATTACTTTCACAAAAACTTAATGCAGAATGCTTGTATGTTTGGTTCACAAAATTTTGTCTTTTGTTTAAAACATAAATAGTCAGAAAAATACCTTTATATAGAAATACAATTACAGTTATCTAATACTATCAGTGGACATAAGACATCACTGTACTGAGGAATGTCATTGTTTTAAAGACTACTAAATGTATATAATTAAATCAAGTTTAATTTGTTGTAAATAATCCAATCACAAAGTACAAAAATTCATTTAAAACTGAAGTACAGAAATAGATGCGGTTTAGCTACTTTTTTTTTCATAAAACTAAGTATGAGCTTAAGCCATTTGTTCCTCTTACCCAATAAAGCCATGTTTATCTTGCAGCTGCAATTCATTCCATTCAAAATGTATTTCTTGCAGTTCTAAATGTGTATTCATTTAAAGAATGCTGTTTGACTTGGATTTTTCAATTTTTTGTAAATGATCAGTGAAATAAATCCATAAAATCATGTTGGTCACACTGAAAAATTAGTTTGATAAAAATGAGAGTCTATAATCACAAATTATTAAAATGTGTTGGGGACAGCTTTTTACTATGGAATATGGATTTCAAAATACTTCAGAAAAGTAGGATGCAATCTAGTGAAACGTGCAGAATCTACAATTAGATAAGAATACTCATCTATGCAATAACTGGCTAAATAACAGTATTTAGAAAAGAGTTTCATGCTTTTAGAGCACCACAAACACAATGTCAATCAGCAACTTCTTGCTGTTGCAAAAATTGCTTTTATAAATGGAAATATTTTCTGTATAAATAAAAAAAGTATTTTTCATAACATGTGAAATGTTTTCTCCTCTACTTGTTTTCTTTAGGCATAGTTTCTAATTTGAGGTCATAGAATAGTTTGGATTGCAAGGGACCTCTAAGGACCATCTAGTCCAACCCCCCCTGCAATGAGCAGGGACATACTCAACTAGATCAGGTTGCTCGAAGCCCCAACCATCCTGACCTTGAATGTTTCCAGGGATGGGGCATCTACCACGTCTCTGGGCAAACTGTCCCAGTGTTTCTATACCCTTATTGTAAAAAATGTCTTCCTTCTATCTAGTCTGAATTTACCCTCTTTTAGTTTAAAACTGTTGCCTCTTGTCCTATTGCAACAGGTCCTGCTAAAAAGTTTGTCCCCATCTTTCTTATAAGCCCCCTTTAAGTACTGAAAGGCCACAATAAGGTCTCCCTGGAACCTTCTCTTCTCCAGCCTAAACAACCCCAACTGTGTTAGCCTGTCCTCATAGGAGAGGTGTTCCGTCCCTCTGATCATTTTTATGTCCCTCCTCTAGACCCGCTCCAACAGGTCCTAGGTGCCTGCTGGATTTTGGATAGAAATTAAGGCAACAGTGATACTTTGTAAAGTCCTAAAGACTCAGAAAATGCCCTTACACCTATTTGGCACTATCGTAGTTCTGAGGAATGAACACACAGGACAGGTTTGAAATAACCCAAATTTGTAGAGGTTTCTGCAATTTATACTACCAAACATGAGAAAATTATACTAATTCACCATATTCAGACAAACAATTTGCACTTCACTCCCACTTTTTTCGATTAGCTATGTCAATAGATAATTAACAGTCATAGAAAGGAAAACTGGAGTGGGATTATGCAATTTTTTCTTGCTATGATCATATAATTTGAATATATTTTTTAAAGCAGTACTGCACTATTCCTTTTATTCTTGACTATATTAACTCCTGCAGTGCAGAAAAATAGAAAATGTGATATGCAGATGTCATAGTTGGAATTTAGGAATGCTTGGCCATCGAATCTCACCTGGAAGACTTTGAAGCTGCCTGGATGGGCAAACTGGAGGAAGAAAAAGAACAGTATGTGATTACTGACAAATGAGTTCTCTACCTAAGGAAATGGTAGGCCAGCTGTTGGAGTTACAGAGACAGCTGATTGTTTTACTACTATTGAGGCAAAACACTCACTATGATGAAAGAACATAGGAGGTCAGAAAACTATCTTTACAATGTCATGAAGTTGATGGCATGAAATGACAAAACCTTGACTCCCTATTTAAAGAAAGGATCTAGATAAGCGTAGGTTTAGGGAAGAAAATAAAATAGTACCCTACCGAGTTTTAGATGGTCATCATTAATATAGTACTGAGAAGCAAAAATTCTAGATTCATACATAGTCTAGGCATAGCAATTTGCTAGTTATATCACTGTAAGGCAAAAAGTTCAGATTGAATTACTCAGAAGAGCAGAGAAGAAGAAATTAATGGAAGTCATTCTTAATGCTGTTTAGATTTTTAAAAGATCAAATGGAAAATGTCAAATAATCGAGATATTTGCAAGCACCTGGAAGACAATAAAGATAGCATATAATAACAAATATAAAAGACAACATGGAGTTGTACGCTACAAATATTGTCAAACCAGTCTAGATTTATGAAGGACAACAAGTCTTATAATGCCATTTATATTAAATTTAATAATGCATTTGACACTGCTTCCCATAAATAGTTGAAGAAACCATAATCTGTTTTTAGATTACTGGTTCAGTTTAAAAAACAGTGCAAAAAACAAAGTGAATCAATACAGAAAGTCATACTTAAAAAACGACAAATATCAGACGTTTAATGAACATGATTTACAAAGGCAATTTGAATGAACTTGAGTTCAGCTTAAGAAACAAAAAGGCTCAGGGATATGTGATGGCAATTTTCAAGTACAAGAAAGTCTTCAAGATTTTCCTTCTAAGAAAAACCTGCAACAGCTTGAATGGCCAAAATGGAGTAATCCTTTCCATGGACAGGATCAGCATGGAGTGCTGCACACTTCTTGGAGGACTGTTCAATGTTGCACAATTTGGGATTATCAGAATCTATAGGGATATAAGGTTATCTATACTATTTTCTTTTTCTTTATATTTTTAGCCCTGATATAATTTTAAAGTATCATTTAGCATGAGACTTTACAGAGTCTGAGTGTCTTTCTTCCTGGAGTCAGAACAGACCAGGAGCTCCTGGTAAAAAATATCTTAGTGATAGGAAGTGCTAAAAAAATAGACAAGATGGACACTGACTAGGAATTACATGGTAGTTATCTTGTAACATCCTAACAAAATAAAGTATTTTTTCTTGTAAGCAATGTTACAGGTATAGCTGATCCTGCACTGGAGAAGACAATGTAGATGGAGTAGATGATACGGGGATAAATTTAATGTTATATTTCTTTGATTTTTGTCAGTCAGGACACAAGTCAGGCAGCATGCACTACCTCAAAGGAAGTTCTTTGCTTTGTCAAAGGCAGACATGAGACGTGTTGGGGTTTTTTTAAATAATTTTATCAGAACACTGATAAAGTATAAATATGGCACAAAACTTGAGTGAAATGTAAAAACTGGCAAACAAGAAAGATGTTTACCATAAATGAAAGTTTTAAAATGCTAATGAATAAAAGTATTAATGTCAACAAAATGCAAAATGGAATCACATTAAACACCTCTACCGTGGCTTTAAATTATATATGCCCCTTTCATGGTGCATTTCAATGGAGATGATCAAATTCTGTCAACTGATGGAAGGGAAATCCTGAATCACTGGTGCAAAGTGAACAATTCAACACCATTAAATCATTCATCTATCATTTCTGACAAAATACTAAATGAAACTTAAGCTACCCATCAAGAAGCAGATAGTAGTAGTACCGCCTTTGTGATATGCTTAAAACCCCTGAACAGCTGCAATAGAGCCATTCAACAGAAACTTGTGGTATTCCCACCAAAATACAGAAATATACAAGACACTAGTGAGTCAGAAAGACTGTACTTTTGATAAACTTCATACAAAGAAGATTTTTTCACATGAAAAAGTAATGTTAATCTCTACAAAGAGAAACATGACCTCTCAAGCATAATAACGACCATATTGATCCTCTCTGTGATAAAAATATTATAAGGAAAATTATGGCTGACAGTGCTGATGCTTATAAACTTCTAGCAAATCCATTCAGTTTCTGATTGTATGGGTTTTGGCTGGGGTAGAGTTAATTTTCTTCATAGTAGTTGGCATGGTGCTGCGTTTTGTATTTGTGATGAAAACAGTGTTGATAATACAGAGGTATCTTAGTTATTGCGTAGCAGTGCTTATACAGTCAAGGCCTCTTCTGCTTCTCACAACACCCTGCCAGAAAGTAGGTAGGGAGTGCACAACAAGTTGGCAGGGGACATAGCTGGGACAGCTGACCCCAAATGACCGAAAGGATCTCCCATACCATATGACAACATGCTCAGCAATAAAAAGCTGGGAGAAGAGGGAGGAATGGGGGGATGTTCGGAGCTATGGTGTTAGTCTTCCCATCTGCCTGCCAATGGGAAGTAGTGAATGAATTCCATATTTTGCTTTGTTTGCATGGACAGCTTTAGCTTTACCTTTTAAATTGTCTTTATCTATACAGACAATCTTTCTCTATAAAGACTATCTATAGTTTTCAAATATCTATTTTTTATTTCATCATGGGTGAGGGCACAGGTCCTTGTTTAAAGAGGACTGCTTAGGTCTTTCAATGACAAAAAAAGTTACAATGCAATAGCTCGTTCTAAAGTACAAACTGTAGTTTGTACTTAGTTGGCATAAAGGAATCTACATTTGTCAGCATATACATGAGAGATGTTGTGTTAAACCAAAATGTATAATTGCTATACTGTAGGCTGTTCTTTGCCAATGATTATGCACATATTAGGATGTATGCCATATATCATCAACTCTCTTGATCACAAGAACAAGAGATTAAGCCTGTACATCAACATGAAGGAAATTAAGGTCCTCATACAGCTTCACAGCACTGAAAAGCTAGAAGATGATGAAAAGTCAGTTAGATCTGTGCATTGCCACTGAATAACTGAAAAATCTGTGGTATAATTTAGCTAGGTTGACAACATAAGTGATAAAATGCACATGGATGACAAAACAGATAGATTTAAGTTCTGTTTTGGGGCATTAAAAACTCACCTCTATTAAAGAGCAAATAATTGTTTTGAATGAAAGTGTTCTATTCATTTTTGAAAACCAGTTTTATGTAACATGCAGAAGTTAAGAAACTCGCAGTCATCGGAACAAACATCTCAATGTTTTCCACTTGAATCTATATATATGATTTTGCTGATATGAAGTGACAAAATATAGTTTTGAATATTGAGATCAGTAGCACAACTGTATGCTTCTTTAAGCACAAATATGCTGCTCCAGGTTATCTGTATGTCAGGTAATAGGTTGCTCAAACCTGTTTTCGCTGGCCAGATAATACATACATAAATGGCTGAAAAGAAGGCCGATGAAACATTACGTGGACATGCTCAAGACAAATCTTTAGTGGAGTGGCAGCAGTACCACCACAATATGGAAAGCTAAAATTCTAATACTGTCAAGGCCTTCCACCAAAAACTAATTCAAGCCACATGGACAAAAGACACCATTCAAAGTGACTGCAATTAAAAGTACAAAATATTTTTATGGCATTTATCATACTAATTGACTACAAAATCATACTGTAAATTACAAATTACAATAGCTACAAACATGAGACTAATTTCTCATGAACAATCTTCCCATAATGAATTAATAATGGCTCTGCAAAAACTTTCCTGGAAAGCCCATCTGTCTAAAGAAACACAAGGAACAGTTTGAGATTTAGCATATTCTGATGGACGTCTGGCACTGCAGAGCTTTGGAGGGGGGTGGGGGGTGGGGGAGAGAAAGGCTTATTTTATTCAGAATTAGTAAAATTTACAGGAGTTGTGGCAGTGAAATATAGACCAAACTATCTAATTTTTGTGGAACAAAGTGATTTCGGACTGGTCCCATTTTTTTTTAAAGATATATTTTTTTGATTCTTCTGGAAAAGCCTAGTAACATATATGCTGCAATCATATATGCTAAGCTAAGCAAATATAACTACTACCATTTCTGCCTGGATGTTGATGATGTGATTTAAAGTTGATTTTGTAAGTCTGACCTACTATGTGAAGAAAGCCAGCAAAAGATTAATTTGTGAGGATGAAGCCAAGTGAAATAACACATATTCACATTAAGAAAATATTTACCTCACGGAATCACGGAATTTTCAGAGTTGGAAGGGACCTCTAGAGATCATCTAGTCCAACTCCCCTGCTGAAGTAGGAATGCCTAGAGTACATTACTCAGGACTGCATCCAGGCGGGTTGCCTCGTTATCATCTGTGCTGCTGGTATGTTATTTTTTTTTTGGTGTATGGTAGACAATAGGTAGTTTGGTGTGAAGGCTTTTAAAGAGATAACTAACCTCATTACAACTTATGGATATGATACAAAGTCTCTCCTGCCAGGAAATACTGACTTATTTATTTTACTACTGTGTACAAGTCAGCAGTGACACCATTGCCTTTTACTTCTTATGGTTACCATAGCAACTAGCTTATCCGGCTAACCTTCTGTTATTATTCATTTCTTTCTTTTATGTTTTAACTAAGGATCTTCATTTATTTTGTGCTTCTTTAATAAAAATCAATAAACTCTTGAATAATCCTTAGTTTATTCCACAACAACAAGTTCTTAGATAATCCTTGGTTTCTTCTGCAGCAGAGTCTATTACAGTTTTCTTTAGTTGTATAATTTAGTCTTCTTTTTCATTATTTCTTTCTCTCCAATCATTTTAACTGCCCTTTCAGACTTCCCTTGTCCGATTAGTATTCATTGAGGACTCATATGAGAATGATATTGAGTGAGCTGAATTGATAATATTACATGGTATTAACAGAAGCACATTATACTGAAAATGTAATGCTACTTGGTGGCACAAATTTGCATTGGAGGTCCTAAATTAAATGAAAAATCAAGCCAGAATAAGTAGTTCTTTCCTGCTCGTTTAGTTGCCACAAATGCAAGCAACTAACAACCCTCTGTTGATAAATACAGGTTAGAGTTGCTTCATGGGAATAAATGAACTAAAAGGACTTGGACTGCAGAGCTTGTCCTGGTTTGAGACAAAACAGAACTGATTTTCTGTTCAGTAATTTTACTTTGCAGCTAAGCCTCTTCTAACTAACCGAACTCTCTAGAATTAATGGCATATTTGTCAGACACTGTCCACTTCCAGAGTGATAAGACCTTATTGTTTATAATTTATGCCAAGGAATGGTATGCAGAGAAGCTCTTGCTTATACTTATTGCTATAACAACCAAGGTCAGCTAACTTTGTTATTTGTCCCATTGGAGGGTCGGAAGTGAAAAACCATAGAAGGGTCGCACCTGCGGGGAGGATTGGACAGGACAGGTGACCCAAAACTCACCAACAGGGTATTCCATCCCATCTGCCTCATGCTCAGTACAAAAGCTGAGGGATCAAAGGGTCAGCGCTCTTTTCTTCAATGGCTGGCGTCCGAAGAGGACTCTGTCTGTTTGTCTGCTTTTGATCCTGATCCTGAATCCAGAACTGGAATCCAGTTCCCATACATCACTGAGTCCAGTCTGGGATTTTCCCAGTGCCTGCTGGTGACGTGATCATCATTCTGGGAGCTCGATATCATTTTGTATATATTGTATCTATTTTCTTTTTATTATTTTATTATTAACATTTCATTAAAGCAGTTTAGTTTTCTTTTAAACTCATGTCTCTTTCTCTCTCTTCCTTCTCTCCCTGAAGGGAGATGCTCTCCCTTCTCTCTGAAGAGAGGCGTGGGGGAGACCATCTGTTGTTCATTTCACTGACCAGTCCAGCCCAAACCATGACAGATTTATTGGCACCCAACATGGGATACGATCGGGGCTTGACCAGGGCTCTGATAGATTGCCTGATTAGTTAGAATTCCAGCTTGCTCAGAAATTAAAACAGACAGCTCACATCATGTCATTGACAAGTGCCTGAAGTGATGTGAATGAAAGAGAACACAAAACCAACAAAACATGGCTTAAAAGGCACCACCTCCAGCATTTGCATGAAAGCAAGGAAGTGCCTACAAACCATTACTATGGAAAAAACAGCAGACCCTTTTTGGGAAACCAGCACGCTGGGGTGTTTCTCTGAAGTACCTGTGCACAAATGCACACAGCATGGGGAATAACATGAGCAATTGGAGATCTGTGTGCTGTTGTAGGGCTGTGATCTTGTTGGCATCACAGAGACTTGGTGGGATAGCTCGTATAACAAGTGCTTCAATGGAGCACAGGTTCTTTAAGAAGGACAGAGAAGACTTCTTATGCAGGAGTTGCTTTCTATGTGAGAAAACAGCTAGATTGCATGGAGCTCCACCTGGGTATAGATGATGAGCTGAGTGAGAGCTTATGGGTGAGGATGAAAGAGTAGAGTGGGATGGATGACTATACTGTGTGTCTGCTATAGGCTGCCTCACCAGGAACTAAAAATGGATGGTGCCTTCTCCAGATGGCTAGAAACAGTCTCACATTCACAGGATCTTGTCCTCATGGGGAACTTCAACTAGCCTGATATCTGCTGGAGAAACATAGCAGGGCATAAGCAATCCAAGAGATTCTTGGGAAGCATTAATGACAACTTTCTGACCCAAGTCATAGAGGGGCTAATGAGGAGAGGTGCTGTGGTGGACCTCATACTCACAAACAAGGATAGGCTCATTGGGGATTTGCAGGTTGAAGGCAGGCTTGGCTGAAGTGATCATGAAATAACTTAGTTCAGGATCCTGAGAGGAGAGAAAAAAAAAGATCAAAACACTGGACTCGAGGAGAGCAGACTCTGGCCTCTTCAAGGATCTGCTTGGAATAGATCCATGGGAGAAGGCCCTGGAGGGAAGAGAGGCCCAGGAAAGCTAGTTAATATTCAGGCATCACCTCTTCCACATTCAAGAGTGGTCCATCCCAATCAGCAGGAAGTCAAGCAAAAATGCCAGGATGCCTGCATGGATGAACAAGGAGCTCCTGGCAAAACTCAAACATAAAATGGAAAGATACAGAAGGTGGAAGGAAGGACGGGTAACCTAGGAGGAATACAGAAACAATCTTCAAGCACACAGAGACACAGTTAGGAAAGCCAAGGCCCAAATGCAATTGAATCTGACCAGAGATGTCAAAGGCAACAAGAAAGGCTTCTATAAGTACATAGGTGACAAAAAGAAGAGTAGAGAAAATGTGGGCCCGCTGCTGAATAGGGCAGGGGACGTAGTGACAATGGACATGGAAAAGTTTGAGGTACCAAATGTTCTCTTCACCTCAGTGTTTACTAACAAAAACATCTTTCAGGAATCCCAAGCTCCAGGGGCCAAGGCAAAACTAAGGATCAAAGTGGAAGAGGATCAAGTCAGAGAATACTTAAGCAAACTGAAAAAACAAAAGCCCACAGGTCCTGATTAGGTGTGCCCATAAGTGTTGGGAGCTGGCTGATGCCAGTTTGAGGCCACTCTCAATAATCTCTGAAGGATCATGGCAATTGTGAGAGGTGCCTGAAGACTGGAGGAAAGAAAATGTCACTCCTATTTTCAAGAAAGCTAAGAAGGAAGACCTGGGGAACTACAGGCTGGTCAACTTCACCTTGATCTGTATCCAGGCACATGAAGGACAAGAAGGTGATCAGGAGTAGCCAGCATGGATTCACAAAGGGGAAGTCATGCTTGACCAACCTGATAACCTTTGACAATGAAATGACTGGCTTGGTAGATAAGAGGAGAGCAGTGTAAATTGTCTACCTTGACATTAGCAAGGCTTTTGGCAGGATCTCCCGCAAGATCCTTATGAAAAAGCTGATGAAGTATGGGCTGGATGAGCAGATAGTGAGGTGAACTGAAAATTGGATGAATGGCCAGGCCCAGAGGGAGATGATCCATGGCATGAAGTCTATTTGGAGGCCAGTAACCAACAGTGTACTCCAGGGGTCAATAGTGGGTCCAGTCCTGTTTAACATCTTCATTAATGATCTGGCTGATGGGCCAGTGTACCCTCAGCAAGTTTTCAGAAGATATAAAAACAGAAGGAGTGACTGATACACCAGAGGTTTGTGCTGCTACCCAGAGGGACCTCAACAGGCTTGAAAAATGGGCTGACATGAACCTCTTGAAGTTCAACAAGGGGAAGTGCCAAATCCTGAACCTGGGGAGAAATAACTCGAAGCACCAGTATATGCTGGAGGCTGCCCAACTGGAAAGCAGCTTTGCAGAGAAGAACCTGGGGGTCCTGGTGGACACCAAGTTGAACATGTACCAGTAATGTTCCTTTTGCCACAAATGCTCATAGTATCCTGGGCTACATTCAGAGGAGTGTTGCCAGCAGGTCAAGGGAAGTGATCCTTCTCTACTCAGCACTTGTACTGAGGCCACACCTAGAGTACTGTGTCCGGTTCTGGGCTCCCCAATATAAGAGAGACATGGACATAATGGAGAGAATTCAGCAAAGGCCCAGTAAAATGATTAACAGACTGGAGCATCTCTCCTATAAGGAAAGACGGAGAAAGCTGATCCTAGAGAAGAGAAGGCTCAAAGGGAACTCATCAATGTATATAAATACTTGAAGAGAGCTTGCAAAGAAGACAGACCTGCCAACTGTGCCCAGTGACAGGACCAGAGGCAATGGGCACAAACTGAAACACAGGAGGTTCCATCTGAACATTAAGAAAAACTTTTTCACAGTGAAGGTAACAGCACTGGCACAAGTTGCCCAGGGAAGTTGTACAGTCTCCATCCTTGGAGACACTCAAAAGCCATCTGGACATGGTCCTGGGAAACTGGCTTTAGGTGTCCCTGCTTGAGCAGGGAGCTTGGACTGGATGACCTCCAGAGGTGACTTTCGTCCTAAACTATTTTGTGATTCATTTTACAATTAGTCGGGTTGGTTGTTTCACAAGCTAGATTTTTGGTTCTACAGGACATTCACAGTAGCACAATTACAGAAGTCTTTCAAACTCCACTTAGAAAACAAAATACCATATTTCTTCTCAAACTGTATTTTGCTAGACTACAAAAAAAAGTTAATATAGTCTTGTCTTCACTCCTTTGAGCTTAAGTTGCCCAACTTAATTTTTCTTGCATGAAGATAAGCAGAACTTTTCAGAATATATGTCAACTGAGTTTCTTACTTCATTACTGTACATTGTAAAGGTGTGAATACCTCCATGTATCAGTTGAAAATACCTTGAGTAAAATGTCACAAGATCGCAATTGCTTTTTTCATGATGGTACTGTATTGGTAGCTCTGGGTGGGTTTCTTTGAGATCAGTCAAAATACATAGGTTTTCCTATCCATCTATTGATGAGCTTACAGTTTTAACAGATTTTTGTTTGAAACTCTTCAAAAGTATAACATTTAATGCTTTTATTACTCCAGTCTTTCAGGTCGCCCAAATCTTCCTGGAAAACTTTTCTAATTCTCTTTATTATTGACAGAGCATCCTAACTGGTATATTTAGCAAGTTTCATTACCACAGCTTTACATTCTGCATTCAAGTCATTAATGGTTTGTTGTTAAGTCACTGCCGATCATCTGTCATGCATATCTGCACACCTCACTTCTGTAAGACCTAGTCTTTGTAGGTTTACATTTCCAAATGTAATCACCTTTCTACATGGTTGTCTGATACATGTTTGGAAACCACAATGCTTTTGAATATTTATAGATGAATATTTTATTTGTTTGCTGTGGCTTTTTCACCAGATTTTGTGATATTAAGCAAGGTGGAGATTATACATTTTCCTATGAGAAGTTGCAGTAAAATCACTATGGATATAATATTAACACTCCTTTTTACAAATAGGTAAGCAGTCAAGTACTATGATTTTGACTGTTGTGCATAATTTTTTTGCTGTTG
Source organism: Burhinus oedicnemus (assembly GCA_008921705.1). NCBI lineage: Eukaryota > Metazoa > Chordata > Aves > Charadriiformes > Burhinidae > Burhinus > Burhinus oedicnemus. The sequence goes on along the minus strand of VFFE01007237.1, from coordinate 2,630,282 downwards.
TAGGTGCTATCAAAAAACTTCTCTTTTAATGAAATCTGATTTTGGTTAATCAGTCACTTTCTGTTGATATGACCTGCATATTATACTAGGATACATCAATGTATGCAAGTCATTTATGCATACAGATTTCCACTGTGGTTACACTTATCCAGTAAATAAGCAGGGATTTATATATGGCACCTGAGCTGTATTCTTTTCTCCCATAGTGTCCTGATGAGTGACTTTGGAGCTTCAGCCACAGTTTCCTAGAATTCAGCTGACTTGTTATTTCATAAAGTCATAAAGTCTTTGGAGAAGAGATATTTTTGCTTGCACAATCCTTACTAAAACAATGACTGGAATTACAGCTAGAATTAATGTAAGGTACTGAACTGAAGAAAAAAGAAAAAAAGAGAAAAAAAGAAACAATATCTTCTATTTTTTTCAGTTTCATGGCATTCTGTCTTATTCTCTTTCTTTTTTCCTCCTCTGTATGGATTTCATAAGCCATTATTATGACACCACTGTGAAATAGTAACATCTGCCTTTTATTTTTGCTCATAAACCATGGATTTGATTTCAAACTATTTTTCTTTTTAAAATGTGTTACTTGCTTAATGTTGAGAACTTTAAATAGACTTCTGTGGTAGTACCTTTACTAACTGTGTCACTTTTATTGTTTTCTACAGTGTTTGTCCTTCTTCTAGAATTACTGTTGTTTTTAATATTTGCTTTATCAGAGTTTGTGAGACTTCAGTGTGCTGTCTATACTTAAGTTTTCATATCGCCTTGTGGATTTTTTTTCTCTCAGTAAGCGTAATTTATAACTCTGTAATGAAACGGCAGTACAGGCAGAACTAAAAAGAAATATTACATCTCTGTGTTTTCATCAATATTAACCCAATATATTGCAATGTGTGCTTTGTCTTCACCAATCCAACTGTGATTGCTAAATATGAATAATGACAGTCAAACCATGAGCAATCTGTGTTTGTTGTATTATCTACCTATCTGTCTATTCATCCATCACCTCAGTATCCAATCATGTCCATAAAAATGAATAGTAATATATTTTGTGGACTTAATGGAGCCTTTGGTGTATCTCCCATTTCAGACCCAGCACTGTGCTGGGGTAGAGCTCTTCTGTTCTTGGTATTTGCTGTGGTTTATGGTTAACAAAGAATGTCACATTTGAGCTACCTCTCATTCATCAGCCTTGTTGGCTACCCGAGACTCCCATGCATAACTGGTATTCCTCACACTCACTTTTGGCTTTTTGCAAAGCATGGCTCTGGTTTTATTTCAACCACTTCCATTCCTCTCTTTTTTTCATTATTTTATCTCTTCTTTTGTTTTCAGCTATTTTTTTTTAATATGAATTACTAAATTTAAATGTCTTTCTCTGATTCCTCATTTCTTTTGTGTCCTAGCTGATACCACCTTCCGAGCCTATCTTCCAGAAGTCTCACAGTCATTCAACTCAATTTTATAGAAACAAATCTCCTTTTCCTGTTTTTTTCTTTTTCTGCTATTCCTCCAATATGTTCTCTTTTGTGGTGTCACCCTCTCTTCTTAAGTTATACAAAAAGTTATTAATTCTTGGCTCTAAATCCTTCTAGTTCTTCACTGATTATACTTACAATATGAAACTGAGCATTGCTCTGAATAATGTAGCTGTACAGAGCTATTAAGGAAAGAAAACACATGCTCTCTTCTGGTCCTATGGAAGGAAGTGGAAATGTTCTTGCTGCTTTTTACTGCTTGTCATACTTCATATATATTTTATTAAATAAAGATTATTACAGAGGTATGCTTTGTAGCTGTAAGAGGAGCAGAATGTACCTTTCCCTTAAAAAAATATTTTACAGAACTGGCTACTTTGTAAATGAATACTATTGATGATATTCCCTTCCATGATGCATCTAGCAGATGTTGAAACAATGAACTAAAATTAACAATTAACTAGAATTAATGTCCAAACATTTTCTTATTCCCTGTTTCCCCATTCGTTCATACTGTTTGACTCACCCTTTTTCTTTGCTAATGAAATAAAACCCATAGAATCTCTCCATCGGATTTTATGCATTTAACTGAGACATGCAACTTAGTAGCTTGCATTCTGTAGATATCTTTGTTGTCAGTGGAGAGATAGACAATTCTAGGGCAGATGAAGTGAGATCAAAATGTATGCCTCCACTGACTTCATATTATAATTGTGCTATAATCTGAAAAGAACCACATTTAAAACTGTAACAAAAATCACAGTACTTAGATATTAATAATAATTAGTTGAGAAAGTGACATTATACAGTGTTATGCTTTGAAACACCAGTGTTGTGCTCTGTGAGCTATTGCAGACTAGACAGGTATGTAAAAGTGAATAATCACAAGACTGTAGCAGGGGTCCCTGAAAGTTCAAAGCAAAGGCTTTGAAAGTACAGAAACGTATCAAGGACTGTAGTGCAATGCACACAAATGGCCAATTACTGATATAAAATTGTGTAACAAGCTAATGAAGCTACCCATAACTTGTAGCATGGCTGGAAGTGCTTTTATAGCGTACACAAGACTACATAAAAAAGAACTAATTTTGCAGATGCCATGCTTCAGAATTGAGTATGCAGAGCTGATCATTCTGGTATCCTACATTGTATTGCTACATATCTAAGTATTATTTTATTGTCATTAAAGGAAATTTTACTTAGTATTTAGTCTGAAGCTTTTCTGACTGTGTTTGATTGCTCTGGTTACCCATATTTAATGACTGCCTATTTAAACTAGATAGAACATTTGAGTTAAGCAGACTTAAAATTACACAGCTAATTCTAACTTCTTCAAAAGAAGCACAAGCATCTGGGGGTTCTTTCATCTGTCATTGTCTTTTCTCAGTATACCAAAAATATTAATACACCTGTACTCAGTGCCCTTCTGAGTTGTCTTCACGGTACAACAGATAGAGACTTTACAACTCCTTGGGTTATTAGATGGAAACTATATTATATTCAGAGGGAGCCTTTCTGTTTATGTTTTGTGTCTTCATTCCTGACAGAACAAGGAAACATATGGGGTGTTTTTTGCTTCATTGGTTTCGGATTTTAATTTGAAATAATGTTTAAGTAAGTAGGTTCTGTTACTCAGTAGAAAATAGACACTTTTGCAAAAAACATGTAACTGTCTTCAGGTCCCTGCCTAGCATATGAACTCATTTCACTGAAATAATAGATTTAAGTCTACTGCTTAGCTTCAGAAAGGGAAGAAAACAAAAGAGAAAACAAAGAATTATAGATAAGTCAGTTTACTACCAGGCCTCAGAAAAAGTCTGGAACAAAGCACCTAGAAAATAGCCAAGAGATTAATATATTTGGGATAGTCTAGACTAAGGAAGATAAGACTGAATAGAGCTATAATCATCTCCAGGTACATCAAAGACTCTTGCAAATAGGGAATACAGTTCTGTTTGGTATGCTCAAGTCATAGTACTAAACATAACTTTGCAAAAAAGATTTAAATCGGTTGTTAAGGAAACCTTTAATTATGTGGGTACAACAGAATGACTTGGGGGATTATCTAGTCTCTATCTTTGGAGATCTTTAAGAACACATGAGAAAAAATATTGGTATGAATGATTGTGGTGGTTTAACCTTGGCTAAGGGCAAATGCCCACCCCGTTGCCTGCTCACTGCCCCTCCTCAACAGGACAGGGCCAGAAAAATAGGAAGAACAAGAATGAGAAAGCTTGTGGGTTGACATAAGGACAGGCAGGTTGCTTACCAACTACTGCTGTGGGTATACCAGACTCAACTTGGGGAAAATTAATTTCATTTATTGGTAATTAAAATAGATGTGGGTGTTGAGAAACAAAGACAAACATTAAAACTACACCTTTCCTCCTCCCTCTTCCAGGCCCAACTTCATTCCACTCCAGACTCCTATACACTCTGCAAGGAAATACCTTGTCCACCATGGCCTCTCCATGGGCTGCAGGGGAACCTCTGCTCCAGCACCTGGAGCACCTCCTCCCCTCCTTCTCCTCGGACCTTGGCATTCATAGGGATGTTTCTCACACATTTTTTTCCTTCACTCCACTATGCTCGTGCAGCATTTTGCCCTTTCTTAAATACATTTCCCCAGATGCACCCCCACTGTGGCTGCGGGGCCCAGCCCTGCTCTGCAGGGGGTCGGTTGGAGCCGGCTGGAACTGGCTGTGTCCAGCACGGGGCAGCCCCGGCCTCTCCTCACAGAGGCCACCATGCAGCCTCTGCTGCCAACAGCTTGCAACAGACACCACCTGTTATGATAAATATAGCTAAACACCCTGAAGGAAGAGGATGGGTTCTAGATTACTTTTTGGTATCCTGCCCTCTTCTGTTTTTCTGTGATAATTTTCCAGCTTTTTAAATAATGATGGTATCAAGTAACAGCCCCTTCTTTTGCATGTATGAAAGCTCTTTGTAAAGATGATGTTTTCTTTTCTCCTAGTTATGTGAGATTCTATTTGTTTATATTAAATCTGTAATTGCATCACCTGCAGCACTATTATTCACACTTCTAGTTTTAAAAGGTTTACAAATGTTGATTTCATGTTTTCTATCATACATGGAAACTAATATGGATCAGGTTAGGAACAATAGTAACACAAGTTAACGATTTACACTTACATCTGAAATGTCGATCATTTTTCTTTGTACCTTTTACATACTGCTATATATTTTAGCACTTTACAGATGCTGTTATTTTCCAAAGTCTAAATTTAGTACATAAACATAATGTAAGGTTTCTTCAAGAAGATCTGTCTTCCAGAAGACCATTTTGATAAGTGTTAATGGTATAGTCATCAAGAATATTGAGATGTTAAACACATTCTTCCACTTCTTGCTTTTGAGAACTCATGGTAATATTTTATATAGTAAGGCCTTTATTAACATGTACCTCTTTTAAATCACATGAATAAAACTATTTACAATCAGTTGTTGAAAGATATCATTTAAATATGTAGTTTAGTCCAAAGCACATGGTCAATGTCAGATGAAACAGCTCTTTCAGTATAGCTGATTTATTTTCTAAGTTGAAAAAGAAAAAGATGCCTGGACTATCAGGATGCAAAAGCAGACACAAAAAAGATGGCATGAGATTTTTAGATGATTTAAAGCACAAAACAGTAAATGTGCCTGACCTTATTAGGTATATTAAATCTATTTTATCCCTTTCATAAAAAAAGACATTTTTTCACACTTGAATGCACTTGCTATGGAGTAATTCACAAGTGAAATATAAAGATGGGAAATTAACTAATCAGGTGTATAATTCTATGAAGTCATAATTAATGAAACTAAGATACTGGAATCATCACTAGTTGTTACATGTGCTGAGTTTCTTCAGCCACTTCTCCGACTGGGACTGTGGGTTTTTTAGGAACACAACTTCTTCCCAGGAGTATTGAGGATTGTGAAAGATGCCTCATTATACAAATCTTGAGATGTTACAGCATGACAAAATGAACAACAAAATGTTCTGATGAGCAGATGAATACCATTATCTTGCAGTCAGCTTTGGTGCCATAGTGAGGCCTCTCAGAAATTGCCTAATCTTTTCTTCCTACCCTCCCTCCTTCCATCCCTCCCTCTCTTCCTTTCTTCTTTCTCTCCTTCCTTTTCCCTCCTCCTTCACTTTCCTTCCTTCCTGTTCCTTGCCCCTCCTTTCTCTCCGTCCTTCCCTTCTTTCCTTCCTCTCCCACTTTTTCATCAACAGATAACATTCAAGACATATGCACTGTATTTTACCTCAAAGATGGATGGTCTATAAAATGAAACAAATGGGTTCTGACATGGCATGTGCATACATGCTGGCACCTTTTATATCTTCATCACATGGCATTCATAGTAGGTCAGTCATTCCATGACTGTATTAAACCATGTCCATTCTCAAGGCATATGCTTTGACTGCTTTAAAATTATGGTCACTATTTGTCTATCTGGGAACTGTTTAGAGCTTAGGCTGCTGTTGTTCTTATTGACCATAAGGTAGTGTGCCCTCATATCTCCTGCTGATAACAAGTGGACTTGGCTTGTCTAGTCATGATTATGCCTTCCTGAAATATCAAAAGGCTGTTGACCTTTAATGGCTTTTGTATTGCAAGGGTCGCAATCTGTATCATTTCATCAAGATACATACATCAGTACAATTTAAGTGCTAGGACCTGTAGGACAGTGAATATGTCACTAACGGGCCCATCTGTTCTTTCAGACTTGTTTTAATCTGTATCAATTACGAATTCATTTTCAGGAAAGGATAAAAACTTGTCAAATGTATTGACTTATGCTACTTCCTAAGTCATGAACATTTTCAGCCTGTTACTCCATCAAATACAGACGAGAGCCAGTGTGTCTTGCTTTTTAGTCCTGATGCCTGTCTACATTACTCAAATGTTATATCAGACTTGGTTCATCGTCCAGTGTAAAGTTTCCTGGCTGTGTAAGACTGAAGTATCATGGCTTTCAGATACAACTTGCGTCTGTGTTCTCTCATGGATTTTGTAGACTGTAGGCACACTCTAACTGTACCTTGGAGCTTCTATTATTATACCCATTGCCACAATATTATGTTTGTATTGCTTAAATAAAAAGTACTGTAGACCCTGGACTCTACAATATTGGGTTCATTTTTATCTCTATTCAGAGCAATTATGTGAAATACTTGAGGAAAATGCAGGCAGAAATTCTGCTTCCATCCTACACAACCCACCTCTGCACTTATCTGCAAGCTTCTTTGAATAGAAATTTGTATCCTTAACATGACTCCTTAACAATTGTTTCCTACCATAATTGTTTTAAATAGGAAGTTAATTACAATTGCATTCAGATTAAAATGAGCAGACAGATTTGTAAAGAGAAAATTGTTATCAACAGCTATGTTAGATATCTGAATAAAGCAATGGGATTGAGAAAGTGAAAGGAAAAAAAACCTTACAATGCCTTTGTATCCATATTACCTTTGAATATTAGTACAGAAATCCTGGAACACTGATGCTATAAAAATCTCTAAAATACTGTGGAACAAAATTAAACAGTATACTTTATGTGGTTTAAAACTAAAAACCCAGTGGAAGTGTTTATTTTTCTCCAGAATTGTCACTTTTGCTACTGAAGTTCTCTTTAATTCATCCAGAGGCAACATTAAGACAGATCTTTCTACAAGGTATTTGAATGCACTAAATATTTGGTTAAATGACTAAGGTTAAGATAAGATAAACTGGAACTTCTGTCTTATAAAAATTTTCGAGACTTAGGATCTGACTCTATCAAAAAAAAGACAAACCAAAAATAGATTCTGTGATAACTGATGTCCTATGTTTATTCAGTCATGAGGGTTGGGGTTTTTTTGCTTGTTTGTTGTTTTGGGTTTTTTTAATATATTTATAATGCAGGACTACAGCTGTAAAGCCACAGACTTTATCTTGTATTAATTTGTAGGACATGGAAAGCAGGTAAAGACTGATTAAGAAAGAGACCAATTATCTTTATACACAAATGTCTAAAAGAAAAGGGACATCAACTTGACATAAATCAACTTAAAGTATATTCCTAGTAAAACTAAGCTTGTTATAAAATGTATTTTAACTGAATCTCAACAAAAAAAATTTTTGTAGTTCCTTTTCTTTTATTATCTATACATAAAACTATAATGTTTAACTTTTTCTAGAACTGTTATTTTTTTTGTATACAGGCAACTAGAAAGGCTACCTGCACCTAGAGATAGCATTTATTTTTCTTTCTTGTAACTTAAGGACTTTTAGATGTGCTTAAATCTTCCAATGCCTTATTAAAATATCAGTATTGTATGTGTATATATATATATATAAAAAAAGATAATTACTATAGTAATACTTAACGTATTTGTAAAATGTAGCATTTGGGTCATTCCTATGAAGTCTTGTTTTTCGGTAAGGCTGATTTAATAAGAAATCTCAGTTTTAAACTGCATTCAAATCCAGTTACAATGTATAATTTTAGAACAAGATGATAACATAAACTATTGACTGAAACTCATGGCAAAAAAAGTGGTAGGCCACACAGTAATGCATGCAACTACTCTTCTTTTTATATCCCAAAGTTGTTATTGCTCTGTCTTTTTTTTCTTTTTAATAGAATCCTGACTCTCCTAACTGTAACATCAAACACAAAACTTTAAGACTGGGATGTAGAGGACGTGTGAAAGAAATAGCCTATGGCCCTGGTCCAGCAAAACACTTAGAAAAGTGTGTCATTGAGTCTAGTCATACACTGGCATGTCCATATGCACTTATAGCACTTTTATGAAGCTCTTTGCTTTTCTTGAAGTGTATGTGAACTTCAGTCAATAACACAAATAACAGTTACTGAGAATCACAGTCTGTGTCTGTACTAATTAAAATTACAGCAGACTTCTTTCTTCTCTGGATAAAAAGGTTGCAGAAAACTATATATAAGTAAGGGAGACTTCAGATAAAACAAGTAGAAGGAGATAATTACTTCTTCATTGCATGTGTTTACTTTTTTCTCCAGACCTTCATTTTGGATGACATCCCAGTTGTTAATGGACTTTTCTTTTTACCTTTCACCATCTCAAATTATATTAAAAACTGAGAGGATGCAAATAGAAATGTCGAAGAAATATAAAGAATCACTTGTCTGGAATCAGGAAATAATTTTTCAAGAAAAAAACCCAAAAGATTCTCCAAAGAGAAATTAAAGATTAGTACTGTGGTTTACACATGAAATTAGATTTTTTTTAATTAGTGAGAAATCTATGGATTTACTGAAGAACCTTATTTTACACAAATTTTTCCTAAATTCTAGTGAATTTTTTCTGTGGTAAATCACAATCTATGTATGTTTTGAAGTATTTCCACATACATATATCATATGAAAGGCAAATTTATTAAACTGATAAGTCAGATTTCACCTTTTCTGCTCCATTGTTATGTCAACTAGAGATAAATAGTACTTGGATTTACATTCTTCTTAGGAGATAAACAGATAACATGAGAATTATGAATTCTGAGGATTATTTACAGAATTAATTTCATAATCACTGGGGAGTAAATAAAAAGGTGAGATCTCTGTTCAAAAACTGAACCTTGGGCAGCAGCCATACCTGTGGCCTAACCGCCTTCAAGGACACAGTTTAATTTGACTGTCCATGTAACTGCTCTGTGGGCATGACTCAACCAGTGGAAGCATAAACTCCTCTCTCATTGCATAACATCAGCAGTTTTAAGAGCTCCTTTCTTACCTTAACTGCAGCATTTGTTGCCTCCCTGTTCCCCCCGACCCCATGCAGAGACTCATGGTGCATCATGACATGGCTGGGCAGGGTGTGTGTATCTCTAGCTGTGCTGGTGGCTTCTGAGAGCATCAGACATGGTTTTCCTCCTGACATCAGAAGATATAGCTCAGGAGGTGGGGAAGAGCATCTAAGTGGAGGAGGTCTTTGTTCCCCCTAGATCCTAAGAAGACCTCATCATATGCATGATCCTCATTTCCATGTGGTCCCTCACGAGTTCTCTGCATCACTCTCCCTTGTCTCTCCTTGGGATTTTGGCCTCCCTTTTAGCCCTCTCCCTCTGAGCTGCAATGACCAAGACACCTGCCATGCTTCACATTCAAGCAGTCATCTAGATATTGATGGCTGCACACGTATCAAGGGGGAGGATGGAGAGGTCTTTTTTTATTCCATATCAAAGAACCCTCTGCAAGGTGCAATTCTCCCCTAGGAATGTCTTGCACTTCCTCTTTAGGGCACAGACTACCCTCCACCCAATGAAGGAAGGACACTAGCTCCTCAAATATCAAAAGAAGGTCCCAGCCACACTATTCCCTGTGATCCATAGCACCCACCTCCTTCTATGGCACTGCTGAATGAGTCTGCTTGGTGATAGAAACACTTGCAACTGAGTAGGCAGACTGTCAAAGCTGCCAACAGTGTCAGGCAGTGATCTTGGAGGATGAGAGATTGATTATTAGTAGCTGACAGGGTTATTGGAGGATGAGGAGGAAGGGGAGACCTTATGTAATATAAATTCATAAGCTGACTGTACTTGCTATGGTGCTAATCTCTGCTGGTCAGTCCTCTGGAGACATCCACAAGGAGGGCTGAAGCCTTCCCTCTGGGGCAGAGTGGCAAGAGCATATTGCAGATCAGCTGTAGAGCAGAGTTAAGCAGAGTCTACTGTCTCCTTGGACACCTCAGTAGAACAGTGGGTGCTGCTGGAGTGCTCTGCTCTTTCCTACCATTCCCTGTTTTTCCATTTTTGCCTTTGATCCTCACACTTCCTTTATTTCATTTGTTGTTCCCCATAATGATTAATTTATCTGAATGTTCTATTACCTTAACTTTCCCTTTCCGTGGAAAACTAAGGTTTTGAGTCTTTCTTAGGGTTGGATGCCAGGCCAACCCCAAAGAAAAATCAATAAATATCATGGCAATTGAAATTCATGGAGAAATGTGAACATGGCCACTGCTCGAGGTCCAATTTCCTCATGGTCTCTCAGCACCCCAGCTGTCTTATAAGGATGTTACAGGATACTTTCATTGTTCATAAATTTCACGAAACCTTTTTTGAGCCAGTTGGTATTGCCTCCCTCTATAAACTTAAGTGGCAAGAATTTTCATGAAAATTCTCTGTATTCTTGAGATACGAAAAAACAAAAAGCAATAATCAAGATATGACTGCATCAAGGTTTTACTTGTGACAGAATGTGCCCTCTAACCTGTTCTCAATGCCATTCTTGATGAAGTCAAATAAGTTGTTGGCTTTTCTGGCTGCCACAGGATGCTGAGACAATGATTCAAGAAAATTTTCAACAGTAACTCAAGGGCCACTAAGTTGCTCGAGGGACTGAAGCATCTTTCATATGAGAGAAGGCTGACAGAGCTAGGACTGTTCAGCCTGAAGAAGAGAAGGCTCAGGAGGGATCTTATCAGTCTGTACAAATACCTAATGAGAGAGAATGAAGAAGCGGGAGCCAGACTATCAGTAGTTCCCAGTGACAGAACAAGAGGTAACGGGCACAAACTGAGACACATGAAATTCCATTTAGAATCACAGAAAGGCTAGAGTTGGAAGGGACATTAAAGATCATATAGTTTCAACCCCCTCGCCATGGCCAGAGACACCTTCCACTAGACCAGGTTGCTCAGAGTCCCATCCAACCTGGCCTTGAACACTTTCAGGGAATGGGACATCCACAACTTCCCTCGGCAACCTGTTCCAGTGTCTCACCACCCTCACAGTAAAGAATTTCTTCCTAATCTAAATCTACCCTCTTTCTGTCAGTTTAAAACCATTACCCCTTGTCTTATCACTACATTCCCTGATAAAGAGTTCCTCTCCATCTTTCCTGTAAGCCCCCTTTAGGTACTGGAAGGCTGCAATAAGGTCTTCCTGGAGCCTTTGCTTTTCCAGTCTCAACAACCCCAACTTTCTCAGCCTGTCTGCATAGGAGAGCTGCTCCAGCCCTCTGAACATCTCCGTGGCCCTCCTCTGGACTTGCTCCACCAGGTCTATGTCCTTCTTATGTTGGGGGCCCCAAAGCTGGACACAGTACTCCAGGTGGGATCTCAGTAGAGAACACAAGAAAACACTTTTTTACTATAAGAGTGGTCAAACATGGGGGCAGGTTGCTCAGAGACGTTGTGAAGTCCCCATCTGTGGACATATTAGACATCAGGTAATGCATGACTGACTTCTCTCTGTCCTGAAATAATGAACATTAACTCCTACCCTTTGCTTCCTGGGCTTTAACTGGCTTTTAATCCTTTCCTCCAGTTCCACAGCATTTTGTTGTTGCTGTTGTTTGGAGTTTTATTTTGTTTTAAATATTTGAGTGGAACACAATTAAAGGTTTGTTTTAGGTGGGTTTTTTTTGAAAATTCAGATGTACTACGTCCACTGGATTTCCTTTTTGCGTGTTTAATGAGGAGCTTGCAGAATTTCAGCAGATGAGTAAGGCAGCATTTCCTTTTACAGAAGCCATCCTGACTGTAATAACATCCATGTTTGTTACGTGCTCGGTGGTCCAATTTTTTTCACAGAACTATTGAAATTGATAGTTTTGATAGTACACCAACACTTTAAGGCTCTGATATTAAACTAGTTTGTTTAAATTATTTCCAAACCTTTACCTTATGGCCAACCCTAAACCAATCACTGCCCATAACAAACCAAAGTTCTTTTTCTTTTTTTTTTCCCCCAGCTCTACTTTCCTTTACTACTCAGTAACAACTCAAGCTCTTCTGTGTTTTTTTCTAATCTATATTACGTACCCCTTCCATACCAGTATATCTATCTCTTATCAGTCTTCCATGTTATCCTCCGTGTCTCGTAAGTCAGCACTGAACATGGATTTTCATCTCCTTCTGAATATGTTATGCCATACTTAATTTCCTACTAGTCTTCACTTACTGGAAGGTTACTTTTAGACATGACACAACCTGCTCTTCCCCTAGTTTTGCAGGTGATCCATTTCCCACTGACTTCTGCTACCAACAGTACCAGCTGTAAGCTATTCATGATCACCAGTCATCTTATGCCTGGCAGAGAGGGAGGAAGTTGCTGGATCAACAGATAAACCTGACTCTTCTGCTCTACATCTGTAATCTGGAACTGGTGGTTCTAACATCTCTAGTGAGGATAGGCTAATATAAGAAAACTTGTATTTGAAGGCAAATTATATCTTATCTGTCATTATTGCCATTTTAAATTTACCTCCCTTGAGGCAGAGGGGATTACAGAAATTTGGTAAAAATTATCTTTTGTAATTCTGCATATAAAGGTTTTGGGGGATTTTTCTGTATAATGTGATTCACAGCTATGAAACTCAAAATGAAAATTTAAACCTATAATCCTAAAAATGCTTTTAGCTAAAAATATATTTTAGGCTAGTATGGAGAATTTTGTGTTACTATGCACAGAGCATACACATTCATACAAAGTGAAACAGTTAATTCATCATTATAATAGATTCTTAGAATGAAAATATTTTTTGAAGACTATATCTCTTTTTCCAAGATTTTAATATTTAAAAAGTGAACTATTAAATATTCATACTTCTATAAAATTATAAATTCAACTATGAACTATTTCAGCCACAGTTACAGTAATGTCGGAATATTGCAATGCTTGTAAGCAGACACTTGAAGAAAAAATGAAAATGTAATGTATGGAGAGGGTTTTTTAATAAAAAATGTTAATCATGTCCATGTTGCAATGTGGAAAAGGTGGAAATGAAAGCTTATTTCCTTTTAAAATTCTAGGTATTTTGAATATAGTATTTAAGAAAAGAGCAAGGATGACAACGTTCTTGTTTTCATTAATACACTTAGGAGTATTACCTAAGTTCAGATATCTACGACACAAGAAAATACATATGAGCTAAATATCTAGAAACTTCTTATAATTAGGAGTATTATCTAGGTTAAGACCAATTGCTCCAAGGAAATTGCTCTGAGGAAATAATTTTTTTTACTTAGAGGGGAATGCCACAGGTAAGTTCATCTCGCAGGTTAAGACACCTAAATTTACATAATTTTGTGGTTACATGATTAAATAGATGAATGCATGCATGCCTGTGGTCTTCATGTTCCCACTGTTTTCAGTTGTGAAGTAGCTAATACAGTCAGTGGAGCTTGGAGAGTGATTCAGCTAACTCTAAACATTGTGCACTTGGTTGATTAAATCTCTTAGCTCTATTTTGTGTTGACTAGATATTCACTGACTGCAACAGGAACTTGGACGCTTAGCTCTTACGCCAACATGTAAACACTTACATTTAAGAATTTTCAATTTATGGATATCTAGCTGAGACACAAACCAATTCTAGGTGACATGAATCTCCAGAGACTTGCAAGTTCAAACTCGGTATTGATGACAACAGTTTGTGTGGAAGACCACATTATGGGTTTACAGGCTCAGCCATTCTGCTAAAAGTGCATGTTAATAATGACTGAACAATATCTTCGAAGAGGCTCACTTCTGCTCACTGAGGATCTAAGAACACCAGCTGTTCTCAAAGGATAAGCTCTTGCCATCCCTACTTATGTAAGATTAAGTCAGTTGGTGTCATACAAACAGGGAACACACATGAGCATTTCACATTAGAGCCTTGGGTCCTGAGTTGTTCAGTCTCCTGACCCAAATGTGTCTTCTTCCAGATGTCATTAGAGTATGAAATATCATCTTCTTTCAAACATAAACCATTTGAGATATGTAAGGAGGAGAAAAGCTGCAACTATGTATTACAAGGAGTTGGTTTTTTTCTCACAACTGGTTGCACTCAGTGCATTCTGTGGTTCAAATAAGTGTAGTACTAACGGACTACTAATCAAATGGAAAAAGTGTGTGTTTTTTTCAGCTAGCAGAAAGAGTTTGGAGAAAACCAGCAAACTTAGAGGTCATAAAGGGTATAGAATAATTTGGATATTTCACTGTCATGGATATTCATACACTACAGTTTCAGTCACTTTGATTTCCTTTACAGATTATTTTTAATTCCATGTTCAGTGCTATCAGTATTTCTTAGCTGATAACATCTATAAATATAATTCTTTCTCTCTACCTTTTGCAAGCTCATGTGCAGGCATTATTTTGTTTCCCTTGAATAACTGTAAAAAAAAATAAAATAGAAATTACAGTAATAGAAAGTAATTTAAGAATTACTAGTGAACATCTCTAGTGAAGGACAGCTATCCAAAGAGTGAAGAGACTTTCTGTCTGTAAGGAGATGGGAAAGATTTTGTCTGATTTGCAGCCTGATAATACCTTGTTATATTTATCATCTCATTTCTGCACAGGGTGGTAATGTAGTAAGGAAACAAAGGGAGCTCATCGGTTAGAATAAAGAGTTGTATTAATTAATATAGTGCAAGTTCTGTAACCTCCCCACAAACTCATTCATTAAAGTGTACAATGTGATTGCTTTAGTGATTTAATTTAGGTACATTGCTTCTCCAACTACTAAAAAACCCACAATCATTTATTTAAAAATAAATTAATAGAAGTAATCAAAAAAAGTTGTTCAGTTAGAAATTCATTGTGGAGTATGATATTACTAATCTTGTAGAGAAAAAAGCCCTTCCCTAAAGAACAATATGTTAGAAAATTATTCATTTACAGGAAAGGAACCAAACTGTCAC
This sequence comes from Burhinus oedicnemus, assembly GCA_008921705.1. Classification (NCBI taxonomy): domain Eukaryota; kingdom Metazoa; phylum Chordata; class Aves; order Charadriiformes; family Burhinidae; genus Burhinus; species Burhinus oedicnemus. The sequence goes on along the minus strand of VFFE01007237.1, from coordinate 2,615,132 downwards.
ATCAGTTATTGTCAATAACATGGGTGGTCATATATCTGCCTTCACAAAAAATAACTTCTACAGGCTGATAGGTTCTATGGACACTAACATATAGTCTAAATATGGTTGGATCTCGGCTTTTCATTAATTTTGAGACAGTAGTAAAAAATAACTTTACCATTTTTTTTGCTTTAAAATAAAGCAGCTATTAAATCAGTTCTTCTGGTTTTTATTTTGTAGGGAGCATTTTATTTGTAAAAATCTAGAAACTAAAGTTTTAAATCAAGATTTCAGGGTAAAAATCTTTTTACAAGCCCAGAAAATTAAATAAAAAATGAAACTAATAAATAAACTTCACCCAAATTTTTAAGATGACACTATGGTCAATACTGACAAAAAATGTGCTTTGCAAAACTGAAAAGACAAGGAAAAAAAAATCTTCTGAATTGAGTGATCTTTTAGTATTCTGCCCTACATTTCATCGGCCAAACTGTTCACTTCATCACAGCTCAAGCATACCTACCCAAAGCATCTTATAAGCAATATACACCACCCACAAATGTTCGCACATTGCCATGTATTTCCAAGTTATTTTAGAGCTCACAGTCTTACTTTTCTTATAATAGGGCAATTTCCACTTTTTACTGTAGAACTAAGTATTGTTACTCAATTCATGGTCAGTAATTTTCCTCAATTTTTTAAAATAATTTATTACAATTAATTTGTTAAAGCCTTACTAGTTGCAATATTGGATTAGGTAGCCAGTGAAATGTAAAATTTACTCTCCAAGGTCTTGATTTACATTTAACCTTGGGAAAGGTCACTGGAACTTGCCTTGACATAACATTAATAATAGGGAAACTTGAGTGCAGGTTAGCTAACTCCTTTCAAAGGCTCACTGAGCTTCTCAGCATTTGAAGTTTCTCTGTTTGGTAATTAACAGTAAACAGTAAACTACAATACATGTCTGATGTTGTCCCAGAGTAATTATACTTGTCTGTTGTAAATTACTATCAGAGATATATTCAATTATTATATTGACTGAGTATATTACTGTTAAGTTGATATAATCAACAAATACGGAAATTGTTAATCAATTGTGGTTTTCTATTAATAAAGGCCCCCAAAAATTGTGTGATACAGGAAGATTATCAAAACTCATAGGAAGTTTTGAAAAAGAGACTACTGAAGTATGTAATGAAATTGTGCCAGGCAGGAGAGTACATTTAGGAAAACTTAAATCTACTAGGTCAGACAAGCTAATTCATGTCATTTGGTGTAGTTCTGACAGGTCTTTGTTGTGTATATATCTTTATTCCTAGCTAAGATAGATTGATGTGTATCATGTTCGTAAGAGTAAATTATAGCTATTTGTTCTAGAGTTATCTAGCAGTCAAGTGACAATTGCCTAAACTGCTTTAACCTCAAAAGACATATGAAAAGTTCTGTCATATATTCTCATCACCTAACTTAAGGGCATTTACCTTAACTCTTAAACTAGAATATTCCTTTGTTGCTGAACTAGTCTCTTCAGGGCCTTGGTTCCCTGAATCACTCTTTGGAAACACAAGTCCCTAGAAAACATAGTCTTGATTAAGGTACCCTAATCAAATATGACGTATATGAAATGTTCTAAACTTGCTGACTCTAAATTTAAAACAGTTACTAAAGAAGCATGTATAGTAGCTGAATCAGAGAACAGGGAGATGGACTTCACATTTTTATTTTCACATCCAGGTCCTATGTGACCGACAGATATTATGGTGTCTGGCGTAGAATAAGTATGTAGTCTGGAGAAGAGCTGAGTCTCTTAATCAGTTTCCTCTGTCATTAAGTTGCTTCACTCGGATACACAGAAATTGAGGACAAGTACTGCCTGTAGACCATGTTGAAAGTACAGTGGAACAAAGTGTCTGCCGAATGGTAGCTTATGACAGAGGTTAAATGTAACAAAGGATGCTGAGGAAGACTAAAACTCTAACTCTGAAATTTCTACTTTAAATTGTTTTAGAGGTAGCTTAAAAATAAGATGTAGAAAGGGCAAAACAAAAAAGGATCAGCTGTAATTCTCTTACAGAAAATATTTTGTAATAATAAATAAATAATTTTGTGAAACTTGAGTCATGGGAGAGATGCAAACCCTTACTCTGGACATGCTGTCACAGATTTTATGATAATTTTGAAATAAGATTGAAATATACATGCAGGGATGGGATTAAAAAAATCATCATAACTTCATGAAAACCTCAAATACAACATTCATTTTCTTCCTTAACACTAAACGAATTACGGCCATTTCAGTGTCATTCATAAAAATGACCAAAAAGCTTGACCATACTTTTTCTATCTGGTGACACTGAGCAGTGATCAGGGAACATTTCACAGGATGTTTCTACAGCTAAGAATCCTAATCCCCATAATCTACAGCTTTCTCTGAGGAAACTGTCATCCTTGACAAACAGTTTTATTAAACCATAGTAAATCAGTTTAAAACAAAACAAAACAGAACAAAATCCAACAAAACAAATCACAAATGAGATTAAAATAACCTGAAAAGCATAATCTCTAATTGCCCTCTTCTCTTCCCCATTCCTGCTGCTATCACCTCTGCTCCCTAGAGACACATTAAAAAGCAAGATTCCATAGCAGGAATATCTCTTCAGGCTGACTTTTGTGCTGACCTGACAGTGCAAGGGCTCAGAATCACAGAACCACAGGGGTTGGAAGGGACCTCTGGAGATCATCTAGTCCAACCCCCCTGCCAGAGCAGGGTCACCTAGAGCAGGTTGCACAGGATGGCGTCCAGGAGGGTTTTGAAGGTCTTCAGAGTCAGAGACTCCACCACCTCTCTGGGTAGCCTCTTCCAGTGCTCTGCCACCCTCAAAGCAAAGAAGTTCCTCCTCATGTTCAGATGGAACTTCCTATGTTCAAGTTTGTGCCCATTACCTCTTGTCCTATCACTGGGCACCACTGGAAAAAGACTGGTGCCATCTTCCTGGCACCGTCCCTTTAAGTATTTGTAAGCATTGATGAGATCCCCTCTGAGTCTTCTCTTCTCCAGACTAAAAAGACCCAAGTCCCTCAGCCTTTCCTCATAGGAAAGATATTCCAGTCCCCTAATCATCTTTGTAGCCCTCTGCTGTACCCTCTCCAGCAGTTCCCTGTCCTTCTTGAACTGGGGAGCCCAGAACTGGACACAGTACTCCAGATGCAGTCTCACCAGGGCAGTGGAGAGGGGGAGGATAACTTCCCTCGACCTGCTTGCCACACACCAGGACTTGCCTGATTTGTTTTAACCTCTGCTCTTGGGCCCAGTGACTGCTACCTCCCCTGCTCCAGCTTCAGCTCTGGGAATGGTCCCCCTGGGGAGGAGGTGACCCCATCCCCACCTCAGTCACTGCCCTTTGTGGGGGACAGCTGGGGACCACTGCCAGGCTGCAGCTGGCAGCCTGGGAGAAGGAAGCAGGTAATGATATGAAAACATGTAAAAGTAGGATGAGATGGACCCTTGACTGACAGGTGAGAAACTTCCAACATGAATGTAACACTCCTCCCGACGCAGAGCTCAGGATGCTGATCACTTGCTGCAAGTCTTGCCCCCTCTTTTTGAGGGAAATTGATGTATTGCTCTTGGGACCAAGAGGAGCACTGTAAAGTTGAGCATAATACCAAAATGAAAAATAGTAGGAAGGTGATTTTGCATAATATTTTAGGGGTATTATTATTAATAAGGCTGTGGGTATTAATTTGGGCTATGAGTGTTGGTAATAGACAAATTGAACTATTAGGCTGTTAAAACACTAATTGTACAAACAATAAATTCTTCTCTCAATATATATATAGTGAAGTCCTTTTACAATTATGACCTTTTTCAAAGTACTCCAGCTGTAATTCACTGATTAAGTGAACAGACCATTTTAAACTAAGGCACCCGGATGATTGAAGCTCTAGCAAAGTGGCTCCAAGCAAAACCACCTCATTCTTATAGTATCTCCTGTCCCACAAGTGAGGAGGGAACTCATTATGGCCTGTAATGAGGCTAATTGGACCATTGGGAAAGGCAGGAAATGTAGGTCTCCCTTATGTGAAAAAACCCAATCATCTCAAGTGCTCTACAGAGGGTGGTTTTATGCACTTCTCTTACCTCCCATCTTCCCACCTAAGGAGTAAAAAGCCCCCCAGATTCAACAAAATATATTGAAATAGAAAAATACTTCTCTTAATCCACCAAACACTGTCTAGGGTAAGCACACTAAGTATTACCATTACAGAGGTAGTTAAGATATTGCTATTTCCTATAGGTTGTGAATGAGTCACGTTAATTTTCTGTGCATCTTCAGAACAGGACCACAACATCCATCAGAATTTCTGAGACATCCTCTTTGTTAGGTGATGTATAAAAGGCACCTCCTCTGGTGGACTCTGGGGCCTGAGGAGCCTCCTTCCCAGCTGCTGGAGCCCATCCCAGTGTACCCAGAGACCTGGGAGTCCCTCTGTCCTAGGCCAATGGATGAAGCTGTTGCTTTCCTGTTTGCAGGCTGAACCAGCAGCAAAGATGAACACATATGCCAGAGATGCACACATGCAGAGGGCCCTAACACAGCCAGCTACACAGACTTCCCACAGACAGGGCACTGCCTTTAACGCCACCCACATATAACACTACCAGAACTCACATAAAACATGTACAAACAGCCAAATCCCAGTCCTCCTCTCTGACTGATCAGGATGGAAGCTGGCTAGTGAAAACACACAGCCCCTTACTCTCTAGTTCAAAAGTACAGACACATTTGTGGACCCCTTGAATAGTAGCACGGGACTTCATCTTGTCTACTATTGATATCCAGTTCCAGGGCCTCCTACTCACCAGACAGTCCAGTTTGAAGTCTGCTAATGAATTACACGTGCACATACATGCATGCGCGCGCACACATACCAAGTTAGGGGAAAATATAAACATTCTGGGCTTCCCAGTGGCTCGTGCCCAGGCACACAGGCCCTACCACTCATGGTCCCCTCTCGACTTGCTGATGCTGGGAGTCCACCTGCTCCAGCTGGCACCAGGCACAGGAGCCATCATCACCCGAGGTCTGATGCCAGACACTAAATTCACCCACTGCAGACACACACTCCTACAGTCTTTGGTCTCCCTTCAGGTGCTGATGCTGAGACTCTCATTTGCTCTAGCCGCTGGCACCACAGACATTAGGATGAACAGTTGTGTTCTCAGACAAGACGAGTTGTGTCATTATGAATCTTGTCTCTCAAATACTACTCTAAGTGTGTGAAGTTGGCAGCAAATTCAAAACATTTTTCTGTTTTGATATTGAAATTGTGCACAGAAAATACACTCCAATTGCAGACCCCAAATTCAGTCACTCTCATCTCTCAGGTTTCTGGCATCTAGACCTTACAGCACTCACAGATGGGGAGAGAGTGAGATAACATGAGCAGAGAGTTAAGAAAGGATTTAATAAGGAGAATGGATAGACTACAGTGATTTGTGCGGGTCTGACAGACAAGTGTACTGACCAGCAACTGCTCACACACTACCAGCCTATTTTATACTTCCTTCCTCTCTATACCCACCCTGTCCTGGTTTCACCCAGATTCCCTTCCTCTGAATAAATCCTTAATAAGTCTAAGGGTGCAAATTCTAGTATGGAGTATTCATTCATAAGAATAATGGCATGCCTAATGTTAGCTGTTTGTTATTATGTTAAAAATGTTCTTTCAGGGAAAAGTGAATAGAGTTCTGAGAGCTCAGTGAACGAACTAAACAATTAATAAAACCCAAAAATACATAACTGACATGAACTTATATATTACTCGTCCAACAGATCCATTCTATCATTGTGAACACAACTTGAAGAAAGCAACCTTTACTTATTTTGGATAAATACTTGCAAATAATAATTGTAATTATAAATATAAAATAATTTTATTATAATTTTATTTACATCTCATCAATTTACAGTGACAAGAATATTTCACACTTTGATTCAGATCATGTGAACTAGTTACTGCCAGTGCCTTACCTCATTTTAGAAAAAAGGTATGTCAAAGTTTGTCAAATCTTAAACATCATGTGCACAATCTTAGTATTATGTTTGTATTTTCTGTGCACAATTTCAATATCAAAACAAAAGAATGTTTTGAATTTGCTGCCAACTTCACACACTTAGAATAGTATTTGAGATACAAGATTCATAATTACACAACTCATCTTGTCTGAGAACACAATACAACCACAATGGAATACCCATAGAAAAATATCTGTTTTCATAGAAAAATGCCTCTTTTCACATGGATTGTTTTTTTAGGTAACTACTCTTAAAATTGCCTTAGTGCTAGCAAACACTTTTACTCAGGATCACAGGAATGATATCGTATCTTAGTCAATCAGTCCTGTTGCAAGGTATGCTAATGTATTCCATACTTTCCTGTTACAGCAGGACCTGAGGCGATTTACATCAGAGCAGGAAAAGAGGCAAATTCCTGAAAGTCTGCCTTCTCCTCCCATGATACTTGTTATGCTTAGGAACAAGAAAGGATTCTCCATTTTCTTTTAGCTAACTGGAGAACAAAAAGGGAGGTAATTCACACTCATACTCTCCTTTTCTCCTTCGCAATCCTTACCAGCTACCTGAAGAGTAGATTGCAATGATTGCTGCCATCCACTAGAGCTGAGTGTATTGAACTGTTTTCATGCCATTATGGGTTTGGCTTTACTGTATCTGGAAGGGTGTTCCTCCTGTCTCCTCCCCTCCTTTCCCTCATTAGGTCAAAATGGCAAGGATACAAAAGATTTTTGTGGGGAAAATTTCAAAAGCAAAGTATCCTCACAATTTGGGTGAAAGGGTCAAGAGTAAGTGTTCTAAAAAGATACAGACCATGCATGGGGGAAAAGCTAGTTCTAGAAAACGTTACTCCTTTGAAAAAACAAGGGTTTTTTTCAGTTTTCTCAGAATTACGCTAACTATGATGCCCTCTACAGTGAAATAAAGGGAGAAAAAGGAGAGTAATATAAAACAGATTTACTAGGAATTTAGAATTAAGTATGTCTATCCCACTTTTAAAAATATAGTTCTACACAGACTTAACTAAAATGGTAACAAGAATGTTCAGTCTTTCACTATGAAAATAAAGATTGGTTCTTGGATGCCTCTAACTCCCTTTTGCTTTTTCTCTTTTTTTTTGTTTTTCATTTTTCTTTTAACTCTGCATCTCAATGTAATGATTTGTTTATATTTTATGATTGTCAGGGATAACTGATGCTTCCAAGAAAGAGACATTTTAAAAAGTTTTACTGTCCTTGGATATTCAAGTGCTAGCTTTATACTTAGCTCATTCTTAAAGAATGTTCTTCTGAGTATTGCTACTTCTCTTATACAGACTAAGTCTCTTCTGTGAAGTACAAGAACGAATACTCTTTTAAGTTTGGCTACTATCCTGACCCCCAAGAAAAAGTGTTTACAATAGGATGGCTTTAGATGCATTTTCTGATTCAAGCTTTCCTCATGAAAGCATCTTATTTGTCCAATATATCATACGCAAACCAATTAGCTTCTGAGTTGTTTTTTTTTTTAAATTGACACATCACTAAATCATGAGATTATTGACTCTTTAAGTTATTTCCACCTTATTTTTCTAGCACATATATTAAGAGGATGCTGAAATTATGAATACAATTGTCATGATCATTCTAAATCTTCCAGCAAGATCTTCTGATCCTATTCTTGCAAAATCTGTATTTGAGAACCAGTGAGTTAGTGATTACGAGTCTTCCTTTGTCATACCGCCAATAGGAGAAAGGTACTCATGGACGGAATCCAATTACAAAAAGCCTCTATCATTTATATGGTTTTACTTTAGCACATGATTATTTTAGAATAGTCACATGAAAGTCTGATTTCTTCATTTTAGAAAACCTGGTTAAAAACATCTGAGGAAATTGCAAACTGTGCAACAATCATCTAGAATAACTGTTTTAATAAAGCAAAAGTCCACACTATTATTATAACACAGGAAACCATTATTATAAGACAGGAAACAAACATGTTTCTTACCTGTAAAGCCCTTGTCACATTCACAAAGAAAAGTATTTGGAGTAATATTGCTGCAATTACCATTCAAACACGTATGTGGCTGGCACTGTCCAACTATTTCTGTACAATTTTTACCTATTTAAAAGGGATAATAGGAACATTGAACTTTAGTAAATATTTATATTTTTTCCTGGAATGTCAAATTTATATGTAAAATAAAACATTATATTTAATAGGTAGGTGGATGGTTAGATAAGTAATTGTGCTAATGTTGGTCCCTAGTTTTCACCAAAATCACTGAAGTTCTAAAGCAAGTCAGAAAGATATTCAGCTACTGTAATATGAGCTATGTGCTCAACCTCATCTGTTATACAGTTCCAAATTCACATATAACTTAAAATGCAGAAATGCTATTAGTACTGTAGTATTAGTTTCTTTTTGGCATGAGTCTACGTTACAGTTTCTTCCAACATTGTAAACAAAAGATACGCTCATGTGGAGTCCAGTTTGACTGAATTTTTCTTAATATGCAGCTTTCTGGAAATTACAATTCCAATTATAAGTTGTTTATGTTATTATAGCATATGGGTCTAAATACCGTATAATTATGCTTGTCACTTGAATTGTTGCTATGAAATTATTCACACTTCAACAACTTTTCAAATTTCTAATACACTTTATATTACGGGAGGCACTTTTTTCCTCCCTTACTCTTATGTAGCCACATCCATAATATATGATGGCTTAATCTCCTCGTTCTTCTTGTTTACATACAGCATATTTACTGGACCAGTATGGCCAATACAAAATTACGACATTAGCCAACACTGTCCTATATACCTAACAGAATATTTTAAGCATTGCTTCGTGATAACATGAAGTATGATGATTGCTTTTAACAGAATTCCTTGTGAATCTCTCCATTAATTTGAATTACAGTAGTACCGAACACTTTTTGATATAATTATTTTCAAAGCATTTTACACAACCCACAGAAATCATAAAAAAAATAGAAAACATACTGCATAGCATCAATATTTTACACTATTTTACTAAACTTTGAATAATTATAAAAATATTTTTCTCGTAACATTGACTTATTCATACCTGCATAATCTTCTATTTGCAAATGCATTAGTAACCAAATTATTATGCAGTTTGAAAAGCAATTAAAAATAAATTACAGCAAACTTCATGCAACATAACCTTCATTTCTGTATTCTATAAACCTCACTCACTCCTGACTCTGTGTTTCATAGCATAGCATTGCTATTGCGAGAACATAGAAGTGCAGTCCATCAAAGGAACATTGCTAATATTCTGCTCCACAAGTACAGAAAGAACTACAACAATCATTTTTGTGATGTGAATGAATATTTCTGGTACTTTCTAAAGGATTTCCAAACTCCATTGCTCTGAATGCAGGAACAATATACTGATAATTTCCTTCACCCTCTTTTCATCCTCTATGAAACGAAGATAATGGTTTGGTAGGAACGTATCTAATCATGCTGTACTCTCTGGTAGTCCAACCCCAAACCCAGATTAAGTTTCTCCAATGGGTTTCAGGTAAGTACTGCAATATTTCCTAGATAGAATAAGGTGAATTTTTTCCATCTGTGAAATATTTAATTTGGTGATAACAGTACATTTAGCAAAGCCCTTTGGAAAGGAACTTCACAGCACAACACAATCTGGAAGAAGTGATTAAGTATTTTGTTTTGCTTGCTTTTCTAATTAGAAGTTTGACTTTTCAATTAAAAACAAATTTTGATTTTAAAAATTTGTCTAATGTAATTTAGAAGATCTTTAAACTGAAAAGGGAGGTTTTGTGGCAGGTTGAATGAAATGTTCATTTCAACAAAACCATTTGCTGTTTTTCAGCAGTTTGGTTAACTAACTATTTTTTGGGGAGTTTACTCCAAATGATTTATGTTATTTGGTGTAATAACTTGAACTGCTGGACAAACAAACAAAGAAATCAGTTACCTCTGTAAGTTCGCAAGTACTTACCAATGTCTCATGCTTATGTGGGAAAGAAGCATGATAAGAACTTACTCTGGTTTTACCCACAATACACACATGAATATAAGCAAGTAAAAACTGTCTTCAAATGACTGCACAGTCTCCTAGAAGTGACTACATGTAAAAGAGACAGTGCAGGTGTGGTAGTGACAATGGACAATCAAATTATACAAAACCCTTGCTAATGATGTTCTCACTGTTTTATTATCCATCAAGGAAAATGCATTCTCTGTGTAACATTTATTCCTAGAGGGGAAAAGAAATACCTGAAAATTTTGGAGGGCACGTGCATTCATAAGAATCTCCAGAAAGTTCTGACTTCTCAGTGCAGGATGCGTTGTTGTGGCAAGGTTTAGTAGAGCACATATCAAACTTCTGGCAGAATCTTCCAGAATACTGTGAGAAACAATGGCAATTATATGCTTTTTCCCAAATGTGGCTTAGACATTTTCCATGCCCAGAGCATAATGGTGCATTTGGAGACTGTTGGCAAAACTGCTGCTTCACGGTTATGTTCAGACGAAGGCCCATGTTGCACAATAACGGGCCTCTTTTATGAAGCTCTGCAAAGTAATGAGTTCCAACACTAAGCCAGTTAGGGTCAACTTGGTGCAGTCCTCTTATCTGGCAAACAAAAATCAACCCCTCTTGAAGAAAACCAGCTTTAGGGCAGTTAATAAATTCTTCCTTGGAGACATTTACCAAATTCATTCCATAGGACTGAAAGGATGGCTCAGAGGAGATGAAGAGACTATCACCTAATTGGAGCTGCAAGGGGCATATCTGAGGGATACTGAGATTTTGTTCTTCTGAGATTTCGCCAGTAATACTTTTATTCATATTCCAGCATTCGGTGTAAAAATCTGAGCAGATATTTTCCCTTGGGGTCCATTTTACTACCCTAGGTTTTGGTTCCACTCGCCATTCAGCAGTCATCTGCCTCTCGCATATTACCTGCCCATTTACAATGCATAGTTGGAGAAAGCATGCTAACATGTGAACTGCTGATTTTGCAGTCATTGTTTCACCTGGCAAATGGGAGTTGTCTTTCACACCTGCTTCATTACTGAGGATAGCTGCAGAACACTTGTTCCTTAAGATTTGTCTGTATTTTCCATGGCAGCCTAGGAATTCAAACAGAGAAAAAGATATTTGTTTTCACACTAAATACAGTTGAATATCAAAGCCTCATTACAAAAATAGAAAATATACAACAAAGCAAGGTCTAAATCTAGTTACACTGATGTGAAACTGGAATAAGTCCAATTAACTGATCAGAATTACACCACTGTAACTTAAGTCAAATTTTTCCTATTTTTATTCCTGCTAAAGATTTGATTTTCATTTAGTACATTTCACTGTACTTGTGTATGGAAGAGAAAGAGCTTAAAAGCATACTTTCCATATTCCCTCCCTCTGTTGACAAAAACCAACAATAACCAAGTTAAGATAGGAAATCTGTGGCAAAACTAAGAAGCAAACCAGAACATCTAAGCTGTACTCTTGAGCTTTAACAATAGGTGTTTTCCTGATGATTTATCATATAATTTATGATAAAAGTAGATATTCTGAAGATGTAGGCATATGAATTATGGCTTCAATAAAGAAAACATACAAGCATATCCTCAACTCTTTTATGTTCACATACACTCAGCAAAACACGTAATTAAATCCTTAGTTTTCAAAGGATATCTCTGAAAACCAAAGGTCCTTAATCATATGCTTGATGTTTTTGATGTATCACAGTCAAAGCCAGCGGACTACAGAGTCCTCCAGGACGACTTGATTTCTAGAAAAGTGGTTTTTGGCCCTTCAACATATCTGGCAATTTTTATTGCATAGAGATGGGTATTACAGAAAAGAAAGAAAAACAAAGCAAGATAATGAAGCTTATTCTTGGATTCATACTGCAAATGATGAAAACACAATATGATGTTTAAGACCTGAGAAATTGTCAATAGCTTTGAGTTAATAACAGTTTAATTTGCCTTAAATATAATTGGTTTTCCCTTGTAGTTCTAGAATGCCTTTTTTTTCTCAGTATATTTATCTTACACTTTAAGATAGTGGCCGCTAAACTGACATTCACAAATGAGATAATGAGACCAGCTCCAGTGCAGGTAAGTCCATGCTGGGGAAGGGGATCGAGGCAAAAATGGCCAGCAAGGAGCTCTTTTTTGGGGCTCTCGAAGCCCAGAGAAGCGGCTAGCTCGTGCTGGCACTGGCAGCTTGGGGGAGGGCTGCTGACGTGGCAGGGGCAGAGCCGGCACCACCCGTGGCAGTTCTAAACGTGCCCTGCCAGAGCGCGGTGACCCCGAGGAACTCAGTCGGCACTCAGTGATGTAAGTTCAACTGGTGGTAACTGGTCCCCCTCCTGGCTCGAGAGGGAAACTCAACTCGAGTAGAGGTCATTGCCTTCCCAGAAGAGGACCTAGCCATGGTTTACACTCGTCCAAAATCCCTTGCGAGAAAGAATGTGGCGACCCAGACAGAACATCTAGAAATACATGCAGCTGTGCAGGTCTCTGGCGGCAGAGAGTGCCTGTGCCTGTCACGCGCACTGGAGGACAGCAGAGACACCACCTGTGTGCGGTGTGACCAGGTGAATGACCTGCTTAGCCTGGTGGCAGAGCTGAGAGAGGAAGTGGACAGGCTCAGGGGTATCAGAGAGTGTGAGAGGGAGATAGATTGGTGGAGCCACACCTTGAGGCCAAGGCAGCAGACAGAGGACCCAGAAGAAGTAAAGGATCCCCTCCCCTCTTGCCACCAGGCAGGAGGAGGGGAACTAAGAGACAAGGGGGGACTGGAAACAGGTCCCTGCTCGGGGAGGCAGGCGAGTCCCCTCCCGGCCTCCCTCACCTTCCCAGTTGCCCTTACATAACAGGTGTGGGGCTCTGGAACTTGAGGGCCAGGCAAATGAGGAAATAAGTGAAGATTCTTCCAGGGGGTTGCCTAGGATGAGTCGGTCAGTCCCACGCATTAGGACTGCTTCTGTTAAGAGAAAAAGAAGGGTAATTGTTGTAGGTGATTCCCTTCTGAGAGGAACAGAGGGTCCCATATGCCAAACAGATCCATCCCACAGGGAAGTCTGCTGCCTCCCTGAGGCCCGAGTTAGGCATATCACTAGGAAACTCCCTGGTCTGGTACGGCCCTCTGATTATTATCCGCTCCTGGTTGTGCAAGTAGGCAGTGATGAGGTTGCAGTCAGTAGTCCAAAAGCAATTAAAAAGGACTTCAGGGCACTGGGACGACTGGTCAAGGGATCAGGAGCACAGGTAGTGTTTTCCTCAGTCCCTTCGGTGGCAGGGAAGGACACTGAGAGGAACAGGAAAACACACCTTTTAAACACGTGGCTCAGAGGCTGGTGCCACCAGTGGAATTTTGGGGTTTTTGATCATGGGGAGGTTTACACACCACCGGGCCTGCTGGGGACAGATGGAATTCAGCTGTGTCAAAGAGGGAAAAGGATCATCACTCATGAGATGGTAGGGCTCATTGAGAGGGCTTTAAACTAGGTACAAAGGGGGAAGGGGATACAATCAAGCTTGTTAGCGATGAGCCTAGGGGCAGCATGCCAGCGCTGGGGGAGAAATTGATAGCCCAGCTCAAGTGCATCTACACCAATGCACGCAGCATGGGCAACAAACAGGAGGAGATGGAAACCATTGTGAAGCAGGATACTTATGATATAGTCACCATCACAGAAACATGGTGGGATGACTCTTATGAGTGCAATGCTGCAAGGGATGGCTATAAGCTCTTCAGAAGGGATAGGCAGCGAAGGAGAGGTGGTGGGGTGGCTCTATACGTTAGGGAGTGTTTTGATTGTATAGAGCTCAATGACTGTGAAGGCGAGGTCGAATGATTATGGGTAAGGATGAGGGGGAAGGCTAACAAGGCAGATATCCTGTTGGGAGTCTGTTATAGACCACCCCATCAAGATGAAGCAATAGACAAAGCATTCTACAAGCGACTGACGGAAGTCTCACAGTCCCCAGCCCTTGTCCTAGTGAGGGACTTCAGCTTACCAGGCATCTGTTGGAAATACAACACAGCAGAGAGAAAACAGTCTACGCGATTCCTGGAGTGTGTGGAAGATAACTTCCTGACGCAACTGGTAAGTGAGCCTACCAGGGGAGGTGCCTTGCTAGACCTGCTGCTTACAAACAGAGAAGATCTAGTGGGTGATGTGGTGGTCAGAGGCCGTCTTGGGCTTAGTGACCATGAAATGATAGAGTTCTCAATTCTTGGTGAAGTAAGGAAGGGAGTCAGCAAAACCACTACCATGGACTTCCAGAAGGCAGATTTCAGCCTGTTCAGGACACTTGTTGAGTCCCTTGGGAGACAGTTCTGAAGGGCAAAGGGGTCCAGGAAGGCTGGGCATTCTTCAAGAAGGAAGTCTTAGAGGCGGAGGAGCAGGCTGTCCCCATGCATCGTAAGACAAACAAGCCAGGAAGATGACCGGCCTGGCTGAACCACAGATCACGGAATCACGGAATTTTTAAAGTTGGAAAGGACCTCTAGAGATCATCTAGTCCAACTCCCCTGTTGATGCCGGAATGCCTAGAGGACATTACTCAGGACTGCACCCAGGCAGGTCTTGAAAATCTCCAGAGAAGGGGACTCCACAACCTCCCTGGGCAGCCTGTTCCACTGCTCTGTCACCCTCACCGTAAAGAAGTTTTTTCTTAGGTTTGAATAGAACTTCCTATGTTCCAGCTTGTGCCCGTTGCCCCTCGTCCTGTCACTGGGAACCACTGAAAAGAGTCTGCCTCCATCCTCCTTCAACCCACCCTTTAGATACTTATAAGCAAGAATAAGGTCTCCCCTCAGCCTTCTCCAGGGTAAAGAGTCCCAGCTCTCTCAGCCTTTCCTCATAAGGGAGGTGCTCCAATCCCCCAATCATCTTTGTTGCCCTATGCTGGACTCTCTGCAGTAGTTCCGTGTCCTGCTTGAGCTGGGGAGCCCAGAACTGGACACAGTATTCCAGTTGTGGCCCCACCAGTGCCGAGTAGAGGGGGAGAATGACCTCCCTCGACCTACTGGCCACACCCTTCCCTACGCAGCCCAGGATTCCACTGGCCTCCCTTGCGACAAGGACACATTGCTGGCTCATGGATAATATACTCTCTACCAGGACCCCCAGATCCTCCTCCTCAGAACTGCTTTCCAGCAGGTCCACCCCTAGCCTATAGTGGTGCCTAGCATTCTTCCTCCCCAGGTGCAGGACCCTCCACTTGCTCTTGTTGAACCTCATGAGGTTCTGCTTTGCCCAGCACTCCAGCCTGTCCAGGTCATGCTGGATGGCAGCGCAGCCCTCTGGAGTGTCAGCCACCCCTCCCAGTTTGGTATCATCAGGGAACTTGCTGAGGATACACTCTGTCCCCTCATCCAGGTCATTGATGAATATATTGAACAAGATGGGACTGAGTATTGAGCCCTGGGGGACGCCACTGGTTACAGGCCTCCAACTTGACACTGCTCCATTAATCACAACCCTCTGAGTTCTGTCACACAGCCAGCTCTCAATCCTCCTCGCTGTCTCCTCGTGTAGCCCACACTTCCTCAGCTTCCTAATGAGAAACTTCCTAATGAGGATGTTATGGGAGACAGTGTCAAAAGCCTTGCTGAAGTCAAGGTAGATGACATCTACTGCTCTCCCCTCGTCCAGCCAACCAGTTAGAACATCACAGAAGGCTATCAGATTGGTCAAGTATGATTTACCCTTGGTAAATCTGTGTTGACCACTTCCAATAACTTCCTGTTCTTCAACTTGTTTGGAGATGACATCCAGAACGAGTCGCTCCATAACCTTCTCAGGGACAGAGGTGAGACTAAGCAGCCTGTAGTTCCCTGGGTCCTCCTTCTTGCCCTTTTTGAAGATTGGAGTGATGTCGGCCTTCTTCCAGCCCTCAGGCACCTCTCCTGTTCCCCATGCCCTTCCAAAGATGATGGAGAGTGGTCTAGCAATAACATCTGCCAGCTCAACAGGGAGCTCTTGCTGGGACTCAGGGAAAAAAGGAGAGTTTACCTCCTTTGGAAGAAGGGGCAGATAATGCAAGAAGAGTATAGGGATCTAGTTAGGTCATGCAGAAAAAACATCAGAAAGGCCAAAGAACAGCTAGAACTTAATCTGGCCACTGTCGTAAGAGATAACAAAAAAGGTTTTTACAAATACATTAACAACAAAAAGAGAGCCAGGGAGAATCTCCACCCCTTATTGGATGCGGAGGGGAAGACTGTCAACAAGGACGAGGAGAAGGCTGAGGTACTTAATGCCTTCTTTGCCTCAGTCTTTAAGAGTAAGACCAGTCATCCTCAGGGTATTCAGCCCCCTGAGCTGGAAGACAGGGATGAAGAGCAGAATAATCCCCCCATAATCCAAGAGGAAGCATTTAGTGACCTGCTACACCAACTGGACAGCCACAAGTCTATGGGGCCAGATGGGATCCACCCAAGAGTGCTGAGGGAGCTGGTGGAGGAGCTTGCCAAGCCACTCTCCTTCATTTATCAGCGGTCTTGGTCAACAGGGGAGGTCCCAGATGACTGGAGGCTTGCCAACGTGACACCCATCTACAAGAAGGGATGGAAGGAGGACCCAGGCAACTACAGGCCTGTCAGCCTGACCTCAGTGCCAGGAAAGATCATGGAATGGATTATCCTGAGTGCACTCACATGGCATGTGAAGGACAACCAGGGGATCAAGCCCATGGGTTCATGAAAGGCAGGTCCTGTTTGACCAACCTGATCTCCTTTTATGACCAGATGACCCACCTGGTGGATGAAGGAAAGGCTGTGGATGTTGTCTACTTGGACTTTAGTAAGGCCTTTGACACAGTCTCCCACAGCATTCTGCTAGAGAAGCTGACAGCCCATGGCTTAGACAGGTGTACTCAGGTCTCAAGTGGTGTTCCCCAGTGTTCAGTTTTGGGGGTAGCCTTGTTTAATATCTTTATTGATGGTCTGGATGAGGGGATTGAGTGCACCCTCAGTAAGTTTGCAGATGACACCAAGTTAAGTGGGAGTGTTGATCTGCTTGAGGGTAGGAAGGATCTGCAGACAGATCTGGACAGACTGGATCGATGGGCTGAAGCCAACTGCATGAGGTTTAACAAGGCCAAGTGCCGGGTCCTGCACTTCAGTCACAACAACCCCAGGCAGTGCTACAGGCTTGGGGAGGAGTGGCTGGAAAGCTGCCTGGCAGAAAAGGATCTGGGGGTCCTGGTGGACAGCCGGCTGAACGTGAGCCAGCAGTGTGCCCAGGTAGCCAAGAAGGCCAACAGCATCTTAGCCTGTATCAAGAATAGTGTGGCCAGCAGGAGTCGGGAAGTGATTGTGCCCCTGTACTCAGCGCTGGTGAGGCTGCAGCTTGAGTACTGTGTTCAGTTTTGGGTGCCACAGTATAGGAGGGACATTGAGGTGCTGGAGCGTGTCCAGAGAAGGGCAACAAAGCTGGTGAGGAGTCTGGAAAACATGTCTTATGAGGAGCGGCTGAAGGAATTAGAATTGTTTAGTCTGGAGAGGAGAAGGTTGAGGGGAGACCTTATTGCTCTCTACAACTACCTGAAAGGAGGTTGTAGTGAGATGGATGCTGGTCTCTTCTCCCAAGTAACTAGTGATAGGACAAGAGGAAAAGGCTTCAAGTTGTGCCAGGGGAGGTTTAGGCTGGACATTAGGAAAAAATTTTTCACTGAAAGAGTTATCAAAGATTGGAACAGGCTGCCCAGGGAGATGGTTGAGTCACCATGCCTAGATGTGTTTAAAAGTCGTGTAGATGTGGTGCTTAGAGAAATGGTTTAGTGGCAGACCTGGTAGAGTAGGGTCAATGGTTGGACTAGATGATCTTAAAGGTCTTTTCCAACCTAAATGATTCTGTGATTCTATAGTTGTAAAGAATAAACTGTATCTTACAAGGGAAGGCATTTAATAAAAATAAACAATAGCATTTATGTTTTTAAAATTGTGTACATTGTTTTCATTTTTACACAGCACGTGGAATGACATGTTTATGTGTATATTTCTATACCTACATACACCTAGTCTGTCTCTAAAGTGCACATGGATTGTATCATCACTTTAATTACATCATTTCATTAAATGGCATCCTCTTCCACAATGTACTCAAAAATACTTTGGAGCATACTTTGGACTTTTCAGAAAGATCAAAGTAGGACAGGAAAGATACTGTTTGTGGAAACCTTGACCTGGAGAATATTAAATTACTCAGTGAACTCTTGAAAATTATAGGATAATATCAAAGGGTGGTATTCAGTCTCTCCTATTGTCACCTAAATTAGGGTGAAAACATCTAAAATTTAGCTATGTCCTGTTAGTAAATTGCTGTGCATGTGAACCTGTCCCAATGACCTTTGTGCAGCAGAGCGACCAGCAGTGTTTAAGCCTTTGAAGATATCAAAAAGGTATGGACTATGACTAACTAGTAGTAATAATAGCAGACTTGAGGCTTAGAATATTAAACTCAGAAGGGGTAGAAAATAGATTTTGATCCTCCTCCCAGAATAGTTTTTGTTTTAATTTAATTTCAGAATCCCAATTCTGTCTTCAAACAGTTGAAGTACTCTAACCAGCTAGCTCCACAGCCAGGCAAGTATGCTCATTTCTAATTCCTCTCTCTGTCTCTGTATTTTCACCCCTGGGAGCTAATTCCCCATAAAAACACAGGACAGGACATGGGTCTGCAAGAAAACTACTAGCCTTGTTACAGAATACTCATAGTCTTTCTGTTCTGAGACCATTCCATTATCTTCAGAATTTCATGATGTTCAATGATACTATTAGATAATATGCTATCAAATGTGTAGTTTGGACCATTTAGCATTTTTTCTTTTAAGGTAACAGTGTTGAACTATTATATCCATTATAGCTGCTATTACATCTGTCACTATTATCAGGTGTAAAAGTCTATGCTCTATATTACTGTATATTTAGAAATCCTACATTCAGCAACCCATCTTCACATATCTTTTTCATAATAAGATTTTCTCAGGGGTAACTATATAGGTTTATAAAAGGTTATTTTTCTTTTTAGACACTTAAAAAGGAAAGCTATTGCATGTCTAATGCAGAAGAATTCTTGCCTACTTATAATATATTTTGCCCTTCATTCATGTAATTATGCATAGTTCTGGTATCATATACAGGCTTCATTTTTACTGGTAGAGAAAATGTCCTTCCTCACAATATTTGTATGGAATAAAACTTCTGAACTATTTTAAAATAAGTAATCAGTAGTATTATAGCAGTTGATACTCTGTCTTCACAAAAATCATTATTAGTCTTCATGCAACTGAAAGATTATTATGGGAGTACTAGAATTAATAATGTTAAGTAAACAAATACATACCGTAAAAGCAGTTGAAAAAACAGGTGAAGATGGAAAAGAAATATCAAGACAGAACAAATATTTTTTTAGCAATAAAATCAAGAGGAAAAAGAAAAAGTTATATAGTGAAGAGTACAAAAAGTAAAGATCTAGCGTGAAATAGAGTTATGATGTTAACATAGATGAGATGGTGAGGGCGCATCTGGAGTACTGCGTCCAGTTCTGGGCTCCCCAGTTCAAGAAGGACAGGGAACTGCTGGAGAGGGTACAGCAGAGGGCTACAAAGATGATTAGGGGCCTGGAATATCTTTCCTATGAGGAAAGGCTGAGGGACTTGGGTCTTTTTAGTCTGGAGAAGAGAAGACTCAGAGGGGATCTCATCAATGCTTACAAATAATTAAAGGGAGGGTGCCGGGAGGATGGCACCAGTCTTTTTGCAGTGGTGCCCAGTGATAGGACAAGAGGTAACGGGCACAAACTTGACCACAGGAAGTTCCATCTGAACATGAGGAGGAACTTCTTTGCTTTGAGGGTGGCAGAGCACTGGAAGAGGCTGCCCAGAGAGGTGGTGGAGTCTCCGACTCTGGAGACCTTCAAAACCCACCTGAACGCCACCTTGTGCAACCTGCTGTAGGTGAACCTGCTGTGGCAGGGGGGTTGGACTAGGTGATCTCCAGAGGTCCCTTCTAACCCCTGTGATTCTGTGTTTCTGTGACTTACAAAGTCAGCCAAGAAATTAAATATCTGCAAAATGCTGATGCCATGTCATGAGACAAAATGGTGTCATGAGATGAAATTTGAAACTGATTATGATAACTGTTATATTTTAGGTCTGCTTTAGGCAAGGAAAAAAATCTTCCTATCTATAACCCCAGATGCTTCCACGTAATTCATGAAGACTAAGAGAAGTCCAAGACTGGGACTTGTATGGACACACAGTAAGATACTTGAAGAAAATCTAACCCTTAAGGTTAGGCTGGGTGAAAAGCAGCAGAATACTCTATTTTGTACTAAAGGAAAACTAAAGCAGAAAGGTTTATGTAGAACCCCAGGGAAGTAATTTAAAAGCAAACATGAATTCCAAGTTATTTTCATTCCACTCCATTAAAGATGTTTTCTTTCTGTTAATAAGAATTATTAAATACTAATGAAAAAATTAACTACATTTTAAGTGAGACTGGAGAAATACCCGCAGAAGATAGCTGACTCTAACAGCCTCTCAGAAAAAACAAAGAATCTATCAGAGAAGACAATAAACCAGAAAATGTTTAGGAATATCATGTCACCATGTTGGGACCAGGAATGAACCTGCTCTTGCCACCTCCCCACGTCACATGTACACTTTGTGGACTGCCTGCCTGTGCTTGTAGTCAGCTCTGGTAGGATGGGGATGCAACCTTGGATCAAACTGATATGAAAAGAGCTGAGAGGCAGCTGGGGGGGGGCTTCCTGGGGATCCCCCACCTCACTCAAAAGCTGCATTTAAGCTCAGGCACTTGCCCTTGGCCCTCACCTGGACTATGCTACAAGTGGGCTGCTGCCCCTTGCTTACCTGGGCCTCAACCCTGACCCAAATAATTGACTTATTAGCTTGATCTCAGGAATTGTCTTCTCGCTGCGGACCTGCCTGGGAAGCACTGGACTGTAGACTGTCTCTGAGTGTCCTCACCAGACCTGCTCTGTGCTTCTCGCATGGATCCTGTGGGACGGCGCCCCTTGTCACTGAGGTCACTGTCACTCCTCCCTCCCAGCACCTCTCCCTTGCAGGACAGCCCACACTTCCTGCTCCCTGGGACTGTGAGATCATGCTCATTTGATTTCTGATGTGTATTTAAAAACATCAAATTAAAGCATTACTTAATATGTACACATAATATAGGAAATGCCACAAATTACAGTGCCTGCACAATTTGACTTTCATCCTCTATGTGTTTTACAATATGCACTAATAGTCTTGATGACACACCAAGTTGTCCTTTGTACCCTTACACCTTTCATCACAAAATTAATAGTTCTTAGGAAATGGTGCATTATTTATGCCAATTTCATTCTTTGCAAATTATCCTTATTTACAATACACCATTCAAAACATACAGTGTTTGCTGAATTATTAATTTGCTAATATGATTTTCTAGAACATTGAACATGCTAGACAATGAATTTACCTGCACCTCAAAATGCAGAATCCTAATTTATAGATATACTATATCTATAGAGAGAAGAAGTGGTGATGCAGCCACCACTGAAGTTATCAGGGCTTTCTAATGGCTAGTATTTTACTCACCAATCCATACAGTATTGTTGTAGGCATAACAGTATCAAGTCAGGGAATTTTACTTGATTGACTCTAATTTATTGCTAGCTGTCATGATTTAACCCCAGTCCCCACAGCTGCTCGCTCACTCCCCCCTGTTGGGTTAGGGGAGAGAATCAGAAGGCTAAAAGTGAGAAAACATGTCTAGATAAAGACAATTAATAGGTAAGGCAAAAGCCACGTACGCAAGCAAAGCAAAATAAGGAATTAATTAACTACTTCCCACCAGCAGGCAGGTGTTCAGCTGTCTCCAGGAGAGCAGGGCTTCATCACACATAACAATTACTTGGGAAGACAAACACTGTAACTCTGAACATCCCCCCTTCCTTCTTCTTCCCACAGCTTTTTATTGCTGAGCATGACGTCATAGGGTATGGAATATCCCTTTGGTCAGTTGGGGTCCGGTCTCCTGGCTGTGTCTCCTCACAACTTCTTGTGCAACGCCAGCCTACTCACTGGCGGGGTGTTGTGAGGAGCAGAAAAGGCCTTGACTCTGTGTAAGCACAGTTCAGCAGTAACTAAAACACCCCTGTATTATCATCACTTTTTTCACCAGAAATCCAAAACATAGCCCCATACAAGCTACTATGAAGAAAATTAAGTCTATCCCAAACAAAACCAGCACACCAGCTAGCGTAAAATTCTGTTCAGTGATTCTGATATTGAGAAAAAGAGTAACAAAAATGATTAACAAACACATACATAAACACCTTCTATCACCACACCCAAATGTCTGTTTGGAGTCTGTCCCAGTTCCTCCAGGACAGTTGTAGGAGGCTGGAGTGTTATATGTAACCCAGTTTTTCTGCTGCCCTGTGGTCAATGGATTCCTGATGCTTAGTACCTTATTGTCCCAGCCCTGGTATGGGTTGTCCATGGCTGCAGTCTCTGAGGATAGGCATAACCCTGTGGCATGACATGCCTTCCCCAACACATCTCCAGCCCCTAGCAGCTACCGGTACGTATGCCTGAGCAGGCCCGTAAGCTTCTCTGGCTTGATGACAGTTTGATGCAGGTGGGTTTCCCTGCCACTCTTCATGTCAGTTCCAGAGCCCTCAGGAGCTGTCCATGAAGAACAGAAGGTGGTTCATAGCCTGACCCCACTACAACCCTGCTACTCAAACACAGTCCTGTGTGCCTGTTACACCCTACACAGCTCTCATTTACTTCACTCAGTTTTGTGTGCTGAACATGCACACATACATGTAAGATCTAGGAACCTGCCAAAAAGGCAGTCCAAGGAATCACAGAGGCAAAAAAAGTATGTCTTATTTCAAATGACATGGTTTTGCCTAAATTAAAAAAAAAAAAAAAGACATTCTTTTTGCCTGTCATCTTTATTGTAGTTCTCTTTCTAAGATCACGATAAAGCCCCTGAACATGACTGTCACCATGACTGTGAGCTGCTGAGGTCAGAGAGGCTGTGAGTACAAGAAACTAAACAGTAATGGGAGATTACAGCTACTATGTACATTGGGCAAATAGCTCAACACGGCATAATTAAAGATTAAAGATTAATTTTTTTATATACGATCAGTAACTCTTTCATGGAGCAGTAGGTTAGAAAACACAAAAGGGAAAGCAACCTTTGCCATGATTCCAGTTATTTCATATGTCCTGATTCAGAATTGAAGAGTGTCTAACAGTGCCCATCATGTACTTAGATTCGAAATGCTTGCAGAAGGAACAAAAGTAAAAAAAATGTTCACAGTTGTCCTCAGTTTCTAAAAGAGAAACTATGAATGCAGTTAATTTGTTAAAAGGAGGCTTAAAAGAGGGCAATGGTGTTAAATGCTCATAGAAAAAGCAGACATTCTCTAAGGATACTGTATTGGAGAGAGAAAAAAATGTGTACCATTAATCAGAGCTTGAAAATAGCTAAAAGGGAGCTAGGATGCTTAAATTGGAGGGTGTGGGAAGGAAAGGAAGAAGCTGACTTTAGAATCTGCAGTTTCCTATAAATAAATGAAATAAAAAAAATCACAGGCTCTTGTAGGCTGAATGTGAAAACAGATTCATATAAAAACACTAGAGGGAAGAAAAGAATTTGAAGAGCAAGTAACAGTATCAAAACCAACAACAAATCTCTGGAAAAATAGCAGTAATAGAAAGCCTCACAGAGAGCCTCCATGACCAACAGATATTCTGGATACAAAAGGAACATTCAGGAAGATACTTAGAAAAATTAAATTATACGTCTTTATATTCACTGTCAAAGAGTTTGATGAGGCTGGTACAAAGGAGTTGTTAGGGTTTGAAATGTTAGTAGGAGACATTTAAAACAAGAGTCAACTGTAACAGTGAACCAGACTCCATGAAATACCGAGTTCTAAGGGGACTCAAGGATTAAACAGATGAATTTATTTGTGTGTGCAACCTCTTACTTAAAACTACCTGGTATGAAACTTTGGGGAAGAGTCAGTGTGACTCCTGTAAAACAAAGTCAAGCCTCAAGAGACTTATTGGAGTTCTCTGAGGATTACAAAATCACTCTAAAAATTTTCATATTGTGTCTTTGTTAAAGTATACTTGCTGCAGGACAAGAAGAAAGTAATGTATTTTATATAATTTAAATGCGAGAACCCTCTATAGAAGAATCAAAACACATCAGTCTTTCCTCCCAGTTGAGTGCCCTACTACGCGCTTTCTTAATGATCAGTGAAACATGAGTTATCACTTCTTTTGGAGGAGACTTGAAAAGTGGATTCCTGTGAATCTAGTTTATCCTCTCATTGGTGACAGAAGGAGATGATAGAAGGATGAGGAAAGTTTCATGTTTGGGGGAGAAGGTTCAAGAGGCTGATGAGGCAGGCATGGTAGGGAGCTGTGAACTAACAGTCCCAGACCTCAAAAGTGATGACAATGCTTTCTAAGGACTGAAGCACACAGAATTTGAGGCAAGCCAGAAAGTCATTGAGATGACTGGAATCAATCATTTGCA
>VFFE01007237.1:2511734-2589117 GCA_008921705.1 Burhinus oedicnemus | reverse complement strand
GCTATCTCTTGTGCAGGCCAAGGGAGTGGAGACTCGCCTGGCCAGCACGGGATGCAGATAAGGAGGGAGCCCTGTGGAGGCAGGACAGCCCTGCTTTTGTCAGTGAAGACAAGAAAACAGGAACCTGTGTAGTTCTTTGTTTCTCTGAAAGGCTATCGTGCCCGATGACTGACCTCTGCCTCATTACCTGTGAAATGCATATTAAAGTTGACACCCTGCATATGCTAATGAAGATTATAGAGATCATGCTAAACATATATGACTATAGCACTCGTCTCTCCACCCAAATCATACTACATGTCACCTAGGGGAGGGAAACCTCGTAATTTTGGGGATAAAAAGACGGAGAAAATGACTGTTAAATTGGGAGAGAAGAATCTCAATACCTAACGAACCAGTTGATGGGCTGTGTTCTCTTCCTCCACCCCAGGCAGGGACGTCTTCTGGGTAAGCGCTGCGCCTTTCACCCTCTGGTGAATGTTACCCCCAGGCTGTGGTATTATAATTTTTGCTAGCAATATTAACCTTAATTAGTAGCGCTATTGTAGTCAGTGCATTTGTCAAAAGCAATCTCAAATCTGTTCTGTCGCTCTCAATAACATAACTGATTTTGATTTTTGTGAATCTGACTCAGTGCAAGTCCTTTGTGGGGACTCTGATAGACAAATCAGTGAAAGTCCTGGGACTCTGACAGAAAAATATCGAAACTACATTCCTTTTAACGTGACACAGGTGCATAGGGAAAATCTTTTTCACACACAGCACAGAAAAATAAGGTAGTTTTCAAAGTCAACATTGCCACTAGTCAAGATGAGATGAATAGAATTTTAATCTAAATTTTGAAGAAGGTATCATGTGGATTGTATAAGAGAATTTCAATCTTGATGTCAAAGTTCTATGAAGAGCTAACAAGTATAATGTTAGAAAGGAACTTGCAGCTCTCCTAAAACCTTGCCTGAAATGGAGACTCAGGGAGTAATCAAGACTCTACAAATAATCCTCAAAAGCAGATTTTAGCTGATGGCGGGGGAAAATACCTGTGGATAGCAAAAAAGAGAAGGGTATCAACATTATTCTCCAGATTCTTATCACCAGTAATAATCACAATAAGTTATCTTTTGCTGACATGTTCCTGGAACAGTATTCACACTCTCTACTTGTGAGGAAGCAGGTATCTTGTCAGCTGCTTCAATTGCAAAAACACACTATAGGACAGAAAGTTTTATAAAACTCTGATGAGATTGTACTTGAATATAATTACCTGAAAAGATCTGGTTTGGACCTCATGCTGCTTTTATTCAAGTGGTGATTTTATTCAACTATACTTGTATTACTAGTCAAAGCAGCAACGCTTCCTGGCTCAGAGGAAAAAAAATTATTGATGCATTAAAATTAATTTACATTGATATCTGAACTTTGGTTTTATTTTCTTAAAACAACATTGCTCCAATGGTAGATTCTGGATCGTTAAAATGCATATATTTTACTCAGACCCTCATTATGATCTCAGAAAATTAATTTGTCACGCAACTGTGAGAGATTCCTTGCTGTTCTGCTGATCATTCATGAAAGAGGTGTATGTGCCAGAGTAGCTTTCAGCTCTGAGGGAAGCATGCAGACTGTAATTGTCAGAGCAAAGCAGAAACTGATTCAATGCTTCCTGCTGAGAGCACTTCATTTTCCCCAGCTGGTTTTGGTAAAACTCAGCAGAGCTTGGGGAAAAAAAATTAAAACCAAAACAAAACGCCAAAGCAAAATGAAACAAAACCCTTAGAACATCTGACAAAAATCAAAAGAATAGTGAAATCTCTCCAAAACTTCTAAACCTAGAAAGTTTTGGGCTGCTGACCCTGAAACACCTACAGCTTTGAAACAGACGCAATCCCTTGTCATTGTTTTGAGGAGTCAGATGGTTTATGATTTCTAGGATTATTAGAACAAGATACTTATAAGTTAGAGTTGATCAGACAAGAAGAAAAGGATTTTTTAAACAGCATTACTAATGCCCATTGTGTAATTGAATGGTATACCCATTTCTGCGGTCCAGCAATTTTCAGAGATTGTTTGGATTGAAAAAAACTACGCTGTTCTCTCCAGGAAAGTAAAAAACCCAGTCTGTATTTCCTGTAGTCTCTGAAACCTCCTTCCTGTTCTTTCCAAGATCTCCCTGGCTGTGTTCATGCTTGACAGCCCTTGCTTTCTGAGGTTCTTGCTTACCACCTGCATTGCAAGTTCTTCTTCAAAAGCTCACACTGAGCTGCAATCAGATAAAGCACAATTTTTCACTCTTTCCAAAGAGGTATCCTTATGTATCTGTTAGGACAGGAAACATATATAACTTTCTTCTCAGCTGCCCAGTCACACTTATTCTAACATATTATGTAAAATACAAACAGAAATAAAATTGTTACCATCTATCACAAGTAGAGGGAGACAGATGTATCTTAGAGAGAAATGTATGAAATTAATTGGTCAAGCTGAGAACTATGTAAGAAGTTCTAAAAGCAAACCGGAGGTTATATTGTCCACCTCTTGATAAGAGTGATTAAAAGTAAATGTTTAATATGAACTGAAACACAAAAAGTTGATAATTTAAGAACTAAGAAAAGATTTTCTGGGTTTCCAAGTTTTATTATTCTTATTTTGGTATTACAAATTTGAACATTTGAACATTTGAAATTAAGGCACTAGAAATTTTTACTTAAATTCTGTATTTTTTAGCTTGAGTTACAAATACATCAGTCACAGTAGTATTTTTAACATAAAAAAGTCTTCAACATTAAGATGACTGAAAGACAATGTTTAACATACAGCAAATTTGGAATATAATATTAACTTCTGTAAATAATATCTGAAAATTAATTCAACTTACTGTTGGTAAAATGGTTTCTGATGCTTTTCAGAAAATGGTATCAACACTCTAGAAGCTATAAAATATTTATAGTTCATAGCAATTTTTTTTTTCCGAAGGAATATACATATATTGGTAAAAATGCAGCCATTTACTTTTAGAAAATCCTATTTAGCTGTTCCTGGGATTTTTTCTGGGGTTTTTTTGTTTTTTTTTCACAAATATTAAATGAAAAAGGAATTAGTTTCAGATATATTGACTAACTTATAAGGGAATTCACCTCACATAATTGAGATTTGCAGTCTAATTATGTTTTATTCTCACTTTTAGGTCTTGTAAGTCTTCTAACACTTTGTCAGCTTGTTTTGTGCATAAGCATTCTTATTCAAAAAGAAGTATCTATTTAAAACATTTAATCTGTTAACTTCCATAACACATTGCAATACATGAGCTATCCTTGGAGATTTCAATATCCATTTGAGACATTTGCAATTACTTTTATTTGATATATGATTTAATTCATTATCTTGCATTTTGCAATGGTATTACTCTACTTTTCCATCTGTGAAATTCAATTGTCACAAATTGTTTTCACTTCTTAGGGTCTTTTATCAGAATTAAGCATCACTGCAGATTAAAATCTGTACATCTGAACAATATTTCTAATCTGTTCTCTAGAAAAAGCACTAATTTCGCAAGTTTATTTTGTATAAAATAAAGCTGTATTTCTGCATCATATAAATAATGAAAACAGATACATTTCTAAGATCTATGAAAGGTCAACACTTCAGTACTCCCAGTCTAGAAGTTGCCTATTATTTTTATTAACCATCCTTTCAATAGTCTAGTGTATTGTGTCATGTAGAAATACAGATAGAAAAAAATCTGAAGTAAGTTTAGATTTCTAATTGTGACACAACTTCTAAAAATATTTAGATAATTTTCTTTCATGGAATGATAGCTGAATTTTTATTGGCTTTTAGCTCATCTGGAAGATTAGAATATTAGAACAGATAAATTATTTCATTGCAAATCAAGATCTGTAAATCCTGGGCTTGGCTCCTATGGAAAAGACCGGCTATAAAAATGATACCTGAGATATGGAACCAAAGATCAGACTCGAAGTATTACAGTCAAGGATGTGATACCAATATCAACCTACAGGTGTAGAGCTGGTTGCCCAGGACTGTGTCCACTCAGGTTTTGAATATGTACACAGATAGGGACTTCACAACCTCCCTGAGCAACCTGCCCAAGTGTTTGACCACCCTCACAGTAAAAAAAAAGTGTTTTCTTGTGTTCAGATTGAGATTCCACTAAGGACTGGTGAGGCCACAACTGGAATTCTCTGTGCAGTTCTGGGCTCCCCAGCACAAGAAAGGTATGGACGTACTGGGCTCGGTCCAGAGAAGGGCCACTAGGATTATTAAGGGACCGGAGCATCTTTCATATGAGGATAAGCTGAGAGAGCTGGGACTGTTTAACCTGGAAGCAAGAAGGCTCAGGGGGGAATCTTATCTATGTGTATAAATATCTGATGAGATGGAATGAAGATGAGGGAGTCAGACTTCTCAGTAGTCCCCACTGACAGGACAAGAAGAATCAGGCACAAACTGAAACAGATTAAATCAAGACTCACTGACATTGTTAATGTTGTCTGAGCCTACATTGGGGAAAGTAATTTATAAATATAGCGTGCCTCAAATGAAGAGCCAATATTCCAGGGGAGAGTTTCCTGTAGGTAAGATTTCTTTTAGTTTTGGGTTTATGTGGCAAGGTTTTAGTAGCAGGGGTGGCTTCTGTGAGAAGATGTTAGAAGCTTCCCCCATGGCCAAGATGGATCTGCCCCTGGTCAAGGCTGAGCCAATCAGCGATGGTGGTAGCACCTCTGTGATAACATATTTAAGGGGAAAAAACTTTTGCGCCACAGCAGCTGGAAGAGAGGAGGTGAGAATATGTGAGCAAAACAACTCTGCAGACACCAAGGTCAGTGAAGAAGGAGGGGGAGGTAGTACTCCAGGCTCTGGAGCAGAGATTTCCCTGCAGCCTGTGGTGAAGACCATGGTGAAGCAAGTCATTCCCCTGCAGCCCAGGGAGGTCCATGGTGGAGCAGATATCCACCTGCGGCCTGTGGAGGACCCCACACCAGAGTAAGTGGATAGGCAGGAAGGGTTCTGTGACCCCATGGAGAGCCATCACTGGAGCAGGCTCCAGGCAGGACCAGTGACTCCATGGAGGCGAGCCCACCCAGGAATAGTCCATTTCTGAAGGACTGCATCCTGTCAAAAGTACACATGGAAAGGACCCGTATTGGAACAGTTTGTGAAGAACTGCAGCCTGTGGGAAGGACCCATGTTGGAGAAGTTCATGGAGAAATGTCTCCCATGGGTGGGACCCCACGCTGGAGGAAGGGAAGAGTGTGAGGAGGAAGGAGCAGCAGAGATAATATGTGATGAACAGACTGCAACCCCCAGCTCCCCAACTCGCAACCCGAGTCCAGCTCCCTGCTCCTCTCAGAACTACTTAAAACTAAACCATATGACTAAGGGCATCATCCAGATGCTCCTTGAACTCTGACGGCCTTGGTGCTGTGACCACTTCCCTGGGGAGCCTGTCCTAGTAACTGACCACCCCTTCAGTGAAGAACCTTTTCCTAATATCCAATCTGAACTTCCCCTGACACCGCTTCATTCCATTTCAATAAGACTAGAGTGGTGAACGGATATGTTAACAGACACTGCTCACATTTAAAGCTTAACTGTCAAAGCAACAATCTGCTGGTCCCTGGTGTTTATTTCAGATTCTAAAAACTGTCCAACTATACTTAATAAGTCATAAGCTAGTCTTGCTGCTGCTCTTGTGATGTTCTTGTTAAGATTTGAAGATGAAACTCCTCACAGCTAGGGTTACAACATTTAAAATATTCAAAAGCAGTGGATGCAAACTCTGAGCTGTCTTAGCTGCCATGGTTTCACTCACTTATGTGTTTTTTTCTCTGAACAGTTGACCCCTTATGACTTCACAGTACCCATTGTAACTACAAGCTTTATTACAGTCAAGATTTGGGCAAGATCTGGCAAGGTTCTAACAGAATCAGAACCAGAAGGTGTATATTAACTTTATCACAATCTGTGATAAAGCTGGTGGGTCAGTCAAACTTGTTTATGTAGCTTTCAGGTAGGAAGTGGTTTATGACTGGGAAGCCTAGGCCATAAACAGAGAAAGTTCAATTCCTCAAATCTGATTTCCGAAGTCTCGATAGAAGGCTAAGAGAATGCGGGGTTGCAACTGTTTGCCAAAAAAAGTAATAAACAACTCTTTCCAGTTTATAAATAGCTTACACAAATCTTAATAAGTTACACAGACATTTTCAAGTTTCAGTGAGTGTCATCAAATGTTAAATGAACAACTGTAGGAAAGATCATGAATAATTACCAGCCGTGGATATAAGCAAACTACTTAACAGCTACTTAACTTAAGAAAGAGTAACAGTATGTTAACATTTATATCAAATTTTAGTATTTATGTTTAAATGGAAAAAACCTGGAAAACGTATGGTAATTTGTTCATAATATTTTTTCTCATACACTGTATATCTCATAATTATTGGATTTATATCTAACACCTCCCAAAAAATCTAAAAAGCAGGTAATTATCAAGAAGGGCAGGGAATAAATCAAGGACAGGGAACTGCTGGAATGGGTACAGCAGAGGGCCACAAAGATCATTAGGGGACTGGAACATCTTTCTTAGGAAAGGCTGAGGGACTCGGGTCTTTTTAGTCTGGAGAAGAGAAGACTCAGAGGGGATCTCATCAATGCTTACAAATACTTAAAGGGAGGGTGCCGGGAGGATGGCACCAGTCTTTTTGCAGCGGTGCCCAGTGATAGGACAAGAGGTAACAGGCACAAACTTGACCACAGGAAGTTCCATCTGAACATGAGGAGGAACTTCTTTGATTTGAGGGTGGCAGAGCACTGGAAGAGGCTGCCCAGAGAGGTGGTGGAGTCTCCGACTCTGGAGACCTTCAAAACCTGCTGGACGCCACCCTGTGCAAACTGCTGTAGGTGACCCTGCTCTGGCAGGGGGGTTGGACTAGATGATCTCCAGAGGTCCCTTCCAACCCCTGTGATTCTGTGATTCTGTAATACTAATCATAGGAAACGTTTTCACATGAGGGTGGCTGTAACTGACAAATAAATCCCTGCAATGGATGAAGGCTCAGAGGAGACGGGCAAAGGTGATATGCCCAGGAAGGTCAGGGAATAATGTAGGGTGTGACTGACTACAGCTATTGCAAAGTAGCTGACTGTATCTCAACACAAAGGAGACCAGAGGATGGCCTTTGTTGAAGATGAACAGCTATCAACAGCTGAGTGGATCAATTGGTGGCATAAATGTTTCTCCCTGAGTTCATGAAAAGTATGAATGTCTCCCTGAGTTAGCCAAACCAGCATGGGAAGTGTGACTATATGGCTAAACCAAATAGACAGTATAAAAAGCAGACAAATAACAAAAGAATTTTGAAGAGAGCAAGAGGCTTGATCCAGTTTCAACCCACATTTTCCTTCGTGGTGACGGGGGACACCCAGTGTTGTGACAGCGAGCACATTACAGAGAACCGTAACAGGGATCATACTGGTATTGTGATTGAATGGCATATTGCAATTTTTGCTATATTTTGCTAAGTTTAACTTACATTTGCATTGTGTTATGCAGTGTATTTTGTATAACTCTGCTAAATCAAAAATCTCATGTAACATCAACTATCTTTAAATAACTAGATTTGATATCAAACATTTTACCTTCCATGTGTGAACTATCTAAAAGAACCTGGCCAGAGAGTACTGGACTCTGACAGTGGCCTACCTGAAGAACTACTCAACTGTACCATTGAATATGATTTAAATGCAGATTTCTCATTTTGCTCTGTCTTATTAAAAGCATACTATGTATTTCACTAAAATGGTTGAAAATAACTACACTAAGGTTTTAATTCAGGTCAGCAAAGCACTTGTGGTGTAACTATTGTACAGTGTTGTCTTTTCATTCTTACAATTTTTTCTTTATTTTATTCTAACTTAGTATGTGTCTTCTCTGTGTCATTACCACTATTAATCATTACTCATTAACTGTGATGAATATTATTCCTATAGCTAATCATAGAACAAGAATTTAGCACGTTGACTTGCACAAACATAAAAGAAAAAGACCTACTCCCATGTATCTTTACAGATTCATTCTGCAAATAAAAAAACATTAGAGAAAAAAATTATAGCAAGGTCAGAAAGGTACTGACTTTTCTAGAAAGTCATTAGAAATGCATTTATCTGCAGAACCTCAGTCCTTCTCTTCTCCCCCCCCAGCTCCTCCCCAATTTTGTTCCTTTATACTTTTGTATTTGGCATATCTTCTCAAAAGATTTTTGTATTCTCACCATATAGTGGTTGAAAACCTCTTTTAATTTCCTTACTATATCTTACTCATTTCCGCCATTTATAGCTGTAATAGCTTTTCTGAGAATGGGATTTTTCTGAGCTGTACATTTGCTATTACTGTGTTCCCAGTCCTTGCCTTGTGAATGCATCTTTCAACTTTCTTTGTGGATATTATGCATTTAAAACTGTTGAAGGTTTGACTGCTAAGCCATGAAACCAAGACCTGTCAGAATTAAGGCGGAAACTCTGGCCTGACATTGGCCTCTTAGTATAAATCCAGTCCCACAAGTAATCCGCTTAACTAGTTCCTTTTTCCATGATCATACTTGTAGTTCAAATAGAAAATTATTATAATCCGTTAAGCAACAGTAGTATATTAAATTCAATTCTTTCAAATTTATAGTGAAATTATGCAGATAGACACAGGAAAGGAGAGGCAAGAGAAACCACCTGATTATGTACTGCAGAGCGACCTCAAATTATTTGTCATATGTAGACTGCAGTATAGAATACTTAGAGTGGCAAACTGACAGTCTCTAGAATGAAATGGAAATAAATAGACAGAGAGAAAAGTCTAATAATTTTTTGTAAGTTATGGTTAGTAACATAGTTTCCCCTGATTTATAAGCAAAGCTGATCAAACAATAACTGTTTTGATTATTTTAAGATACTTGGAGGAGAATCTTCTTCAATAAATTTTTATAATGTGTTAGTGTTTGCATAAAAAAGGAAAACTTTCATAAAAAGTGTAAAAAAAATAATAAAAATGCCACTATTTCATATTATTTTCCATTTTCAAATAGGTTTTTTTTTCATTTCTTTGCCCCTTTCTCCTCCTGTCCCTTTAAAAGAGGAGAAAACAGAAAATCACCTGAAAAAAAACCCCAAATATTTTGAATTTTTTATATATTTTATTTTCTTCTACTAATCAAATGACAAAAAAAACCCCAAACAGTTCCCTATTTGTTAATTTCAAATCATGAAATACTTCTGCCAGTAGCCTACATACATCCCTTTTTTACTAGTGCATTTCCACATTTGTCATTGGGTTCTAATCATCATCCTACTGCCACACAACCAATGCAAAGATGAATTAATTGAGAAGTGCTGTGCTTCTACATTTTTTTTTGTGTTACTTAATATCTTTACCCAAGTTTTTGGGTTGGATTTTTTTTTTTAATTGTTTTATTATCTGACACAAAGTTTTTTGCTTTCTGCATATTTAGTATAGAAACAATTCATATGGCTTACCATTTCTTTTTTGCCAGAATTTACTGTACTTTATCTTGGCACAATATGCTATCTCTGTACATTAGAAAACAGCTATCTGTTCCAGAAGTAAATGAGCCATCCTTGAAACAGATGTAATGTAATTTAATATTCAAATGACAAAAGAAACCCCAACAACAAACAAAAAAGTAAACAAAAAACCCCAGTACCCTGGAATCATTCAACTTACTAGTATAGTAAATAGAGTCTGTATTGCCTAAATCTCCTATATCATAAATATTTTCTTGACTTCTCTAGTAATTATTGCATTCTCCCTCTCTCTGTTTTTGTGGGTTTTTTTCTTTTCTCCATTTCAGCAATAAACACATACATAACAAAAAATGTAACAAATTTTTGAGACTCGTTTTTTTGTCTTTACTAGATTTGCTTTTTATTTGCTCATATTTTGTAATCTGAATGAGTAAATAGATAAATAAGATTGCATAAAAGCAGCTCCAGTATGGTACCTTCAAACACTGGTCTTGGTTTTGAAACCTACTTATCTACTGGAATTTTTCCATAGGCAAAACCACACATACCTA
The DNA here is from genome assembly GCA_008921705.1 of Burhinus oedicnemus. Classification (NCBI taxonomy): domain Eukaryota; kingdom Metazoa; phylum Chordata; class Aves; order Charadriiformes; family Burhinidae; genus Burhinus; species Burhinus oedicnemus. Next base: position 2,579,017 of record VFFE01007237.1, on the reverse strand, counting down.
TAAATTACAAAATCATTAATTAGGTAGAAGTCATACTGTTCTTCTTATATCCAATTATGTGTCAATTTTGTTTTAAAGTATCATTCCAAGAAGTGACATAGAGCTTGGTATCTATGGAGGACGTTAGCCAAGCTTTGCAGCTTCTGTAAAATAAATCTTTGTTGTAGTATTATATGTAGGCATATGTTGCATTTGGAAATAATCTTAAACTGATGCTAATTATTTCAGACTGAATATTTAGTGCCCTGAAATAACTCTGTAACCTTTTCATTGGAGCTTATTGAACAGATGTAATACTGCATTGTCATACCAGACAGAAATTTAACTTGATTCGTAACAGTATAGAACTGGGTTATGTTTATGGCAGTTCACATTTTGACAATAAAAATGTATACGATTTTGATTTTTCCTGTTATTAATTTTTTTTAAGTAATATAGGCAACAGACTCTTCAGTGTTACTAGGCAAAAAAAAAAGCAGAAAGTTCTATTTCTCTCTAGCAAATGCATAAATAATTTTAGAATTGGAATTGGCAATCAATGGAACATTTAAAAATATAATAGAAAAAAGAGGAAGTCAACTATATACAAATGTGCTGCTAGCTAACCATCAGACTAAAATATTTTAAAATAGTAATAATTCCTCTTAAAGTAGTTAGGCTTAACATCTGTTCAGCTAATTGACAGTAATCATTCTTACAGAGCAGGCCAGGATATTATCCTCTAACTCAGAGATTGCTTTTATGACTGTAATAGTCAAACATAAACTTATGACCTATTTTAAAATTCTTATTTATTTCCTTGCAGCATGGAACAGACATTGCATACGCACAATCACAATAGCTACTCAGAGGCATTTGCTACCATTTAGAATCCCTATCCCTCCTGTACTTGAGCTTAAAATGAAATGGCAAGAGTTAGGAACTTAATGTATGCCTGGTAACTTTCTGCAGAAATATATAAGTGATGTGCTAGGTTTTCCTACATTTGCTAAAGAGGGCAGCAAATGAAACCTATGTGAACGAAACTCTCTCAAAGTAAACATGGAGCTTTGCAACATAAGATATTTTGATATGGGGAGAAGGAAGCTGTGACCTTACATTTTGAATACATAGAAAATTAATAAGAAAGAAAAAATGTCTTTTAAAGAAGAATCCTTCTCATTTTGTAGTGTGCAGTATTTAGTACGATGTGTTTACTGGTCAGGTCTGCAAATACCACCAGGGAATGTCTGTCATCATCTCAGTATCACTGAAGTCCAGAGCACATAACTGGAAAGAGAGAGAGAGGAAGATTTATGCTCTGTTTCAAAACTGTCTATTCCGGCCTTTAACTGAGTGAACTTCTCCTGTGGTAGAAAGCATAATCTTTACAGTAGAAGTCACTTTCTTATGAATGCATGGAGTGTTAATGATGCCTCATACATACAGGGGATCACTGTAAAAGATGAGTTTACAGAGGTAAGTTATAGGCTTTAGGAAAATGAGATTTGATCGTTCAAGCATTTCAGGAGATGATCATGAGAACAGCTAATGAACTTGAAAAAAGATGTTAACTCTCCTGAGACAGTCTCCTAGTGGCTGGGAGGTAATGATACATATTTGCAGAAGCAATTGCAGTAAGACATAGCAAAAGGAGAGTCAATTAAACTAATTATCAGAAGTGTTATTATATGTTGCTGTATTATAAATATAAAAATCTATTACTTAAATTTAAAAAAGCCAAAAAAACCCCAAGATGTAGGTTTTAGATTTTCTAGTCTAAAAAATAATCCATATCTCATCCTTTCCCATCCAAGCAAACAATCATTGCAGGAGGTTAATTGTTTCTGTTAATAGAACACAGATTCAGTTTCAAAGTACCATGATTTCAGGAACAGTGCTGAATTCTCAGGTAATCCAGACTCATTACGAAGACTTTTGTGACAGTCCAAAAATTTCACAAATTTTAACATGAATTCAAAATAGCCTGTTAGGCATCAAATCCTAATTTTTAAAAATAAAAATAATGCACTCCAGAAGCATAATTTATGTAATGTTAGTTGCCCAACTAAGTGCATTGTTAAAAGCAACAGCTCAGGTAAACCAGAACCTATGATACCCAACATTTTAGCCAGTTTGCATCATCTGTGTCATGCAGAAAGTAAAGTAAATACAGTAGACATCACTGGATGAAAAATCAAAATCCACTGAACCTGATGGTCTTTGGATTTTCAAAGAATAAGCAAATTGGGAAGTGTTAAAAACAGTACCATTGGTAAGACCCAGCACCATGATCCAAAATAGTTTCAGTTCTATATTTGTTATAGAGCCTTTCATCTCAATTATCCTTTATCTACAAATTTTGTATGATATACTCGAAAAGGATAAACCTATTGCACTTGCATAACAAGAGTTTAAAATTGTTTCATTTGTTATAAAAGGATAGTTAGCTACAACTATAGTAACCTGACAAAAGTGAATTCAGTGTCCCAAAACTGAAATCAAATGATTCACATGTTATTTGGCAACATCACTTCCAAAACTCTTTTGGAAAGTGTTTTTGTCTAAAATAACTTTTGCTTTTTAATAATGCAACTGAGAGGTGTATATATGCTAGTTAGAAGAGAACAATGCTTCATGAACAGGGAAGACCACCATTCTGAGATCACCTGAGAGTACTTCAACACATTCTCACATCCTTTTGATTACCTACAGTTAATTCAGCTCTAAAATAACTCTGTTCATTTGTAGTCTGCATCTATGGAGTTAGACTGAATAAAGAGGCTCTTCAACAAACATTTTATTACTCTTCAGTCTCAAGCTTCCTGATCTCTATAATGCAGCTGATGAAAGTCTAAAGTTGAAAATAGGAGTGCAAGATCTGACAACTATAAAGCAAATTGTTCTGCAGCTTTCCTGCATACCAACCCCCTCCCACAAACCCAAAAAATGAAAAACATAGTAATCTTCACTGGAGTAAGTCCCTTACAAAGCACGCATATAATTTGTTGCATTTAATCCATACAGTTGCAAGTTTTAACTTCAGCAAGCTATACTCAGCTTGGAAAATGAGAACTAGTACCCAGTTCTGATGCAGATGATCTAAGATCCACATAGTCTGAATGTTTTAAAATAAATTCTGTTTGACATGCAAAGAAGAACGAGGCTTGCAAGGAGAAAAAAACCCCAACACACTAATTAAAAGTGTATGAAAAGCAAAAAAAATAATCTTGGTTTCATCAACGACAGTGCACATTTGAAATAGGAATGTATTTTCAACAATTCCAGGAATTGCTTTGTCACCAATTATTTAAGATATTAATAACCAAATTGAGTATGGAAAAAAATTCTATGTTATCAAACAACTAAAAGATGGCAGCACTACAAAGGCTTTACCATTTCTAGCAAAAACGTCATGCTTCAAATGCATATCAGCGTCATTCCTGTAAAACAAAATGCAGCTCTTCACAGGGAAGCCTTTCTGCCTCACACCCTGTAGAGGCCTACATTCCTGTATGTTCCTAGGACGTCTTCTCTGAAGTTGTGGCCCAGCCATGAAAGAAAATACCTGTATTAGAAGAATGATAGCAAAGAAACTATCTACCAGCACCTCCTGCCTGGCCACCTCAAGCAGTTTAATTGGCAAACTGCTGCAACAGCGAAGCCAAAACCTGAGAATGTGCTCGATAGTCTACTTGACAAAGTAACAGTGAAATAAGGAGCAAGGCAGCTGTGTGCAGAAGCAGAAAAGAGATTGTTTGCCAAAGTATAGTTTTTCAAGTCCATGTATGGAAAAGGAAATGGCTCAGTTAGTCCAAACAGCATGGCAACTAACAATCCTATCCAAGTCTTGCTTAACAAACAAGGAGGTTAAAAGGAGCTTGAGAGATGTGGTGCCTTTTTTTCCCACATTATCTAGAATTCAGAGGTATTGATTTGCTGCTTTTCTGGTCAAATCCTCCATTCTTTTCTTATTACGCTGAACTGTGCCTGGCCAGCACTTGATGTCTTTCAGTTAAGTTAAATCTTGTCCAGAAAGTATTTCTATTCCTTCCCTATTTCTAAATTTCTCACTTTTACAGGATACCAGGTTACCTAATGCAATCATAGATTGCTCCAAAGTGAGAAGCTGCAGCATCCTCAAAATGTTGTACATTCTGTTCGTACATGCATTCTATTACATATCAACAACATTTCTTGCAGTTGCACTCTCAGTGTGCAAGATGTCTTTGCACTTGTAAGATGGTCCCTGTCATGAAGGCATTTACATTCTAAGGACAGGGAAGGAGAAATCAAGGGAAAAATTACCCCAAAAAAAAAAAAAGATAAAAGAATGGGGTTAAAAAGAAATATAAACTTACTACATTGAATTGCCTGCAAGCTTACAGAATCAAAGAAGCTGTCCTTAGAGAGCCTGAAATACGATCAGAGTAGGGACCTTGCATACAAGCCGCAGGATCAGCTGCAACGCATAAGGAGCCGTGTGAGTGAAGGCACGGGGCGATTCTGTGAGAAACTGACAAACAGGCAGTCAAGAGTGGAATTCTTAGAACTGAAGACAGGAACTCTTTACACGTGGCTGAGCAAGAATAAACTTTGCTATGAAACAAAAGTAAATAAACTGACAGGATCTAAAAGTTTTTAAACGTGTTTTTCATAAATAATACTGTTACAAAAAATTATAAAATTAAATAACTATTGGGAAAAAATTATGAGGAACATAAGTATATTTTTATCTTTCGCACCTTTTACCTACTTGAACTGGAATAGAATAGGAAATAGTGTTATTTCACTAATAGTAATATTGTTTATCTGATTTGTTAATACTTTTCTATATTAATTTTATTTTCCTTATAAGTGTCATAAGGAAAACCATACAATTTAAAAGACAGAATGCTGTTCGATAAGCATTTGGCACAATTTAAATATATATTATACATTTGAAAATAAACCTGCAATCAGAGCCCCACTTTGAATAATGAGATGAAAATTTTAGTTATTTTTGTAAGCTTGAAACAGATTTGGTTTGGTGTTTGAATCTAAGTATCAAGGTTTGAAAATTTATTTTCACATCCTCATATTACCTTATAAATTATTTGACAGGTAAGCCTCACATGTACAGACCCAGCACATACTGTCATTTTGGGATTCTCTTTTTTAATATATAATTTTAATTTAAAAAGGCATTTTCTCATAGAAGTATTTGACTGGACTTCCTGCCCATGTTGACATACAACAGCATCATCATCAGAATAGCTTATGTATTAAATATTTTATAATCTTGTTATCTTAATTTGCCTGTACTGAATTCTAGCCAAAGGTAAGAATAAGAAGTCATTATCAGGTAATGGTACATAACAAATTTTAGGTGGTTCATGGATCCCATTCCAAGAGCACCTGCTGAAGTCTCCTGAGGTAGCATCTGCTTCCTCATGTTTTTACAGTTCCTTGCTGGAGGGTGCACAGTTTAAAGGCATACAGTAATGAATCCATTTATAACAAAAGCTATCTTATTTTCCTGTTCTAGTCTATTAAGCTCTGTATTTCTGTCTTCAGAAATAAATTAAGCATCTGATTTGCAGAAGGCTAGTTATCTCCCATTAGCTGCCTCTCAGTCACTGAAAGAACAATAAAAATCGCTTGTGTCTTACATTGATATGCCTGAATCAAATCATACTCATCTCCTTGTTTTATTTGATTGATCTAAAGATAGACACCCAGCAGCCACATCACTCTCTCTAACTTGGCTGAAATGAACTATGATCATGAACCAGCCAGCCAAGATAAAATTTGTGATTTTTCACACAAGATACTGTTTTACACTACCGACAATGTCCTACAAAAAACATCAATGTAAGTGCTAATTGGCATAAATGGTAAGATTTTGGTAGCAGGGTCAGAGGAGGGAGGTTGTAGAGGAGGCCTCTGTAGGAGGCTGTCGAGGTTGTCCCATGCTGGACACAGCCTGTTCCAGTCACCTCCACAACAAACCCACCAGAGGGCACAGCTGAGCCCATCTGCCAAGCTGGTGGCTCCTCAGTGAAAACACATTTAAGAAAGATGAAAAAACATTGAGAAGGAGCAAAAAATGGAACAGGGAGACAGGGGAAGAACAAAGTAAACAAGGGAACAATGTCAGGGTAGTAGGAGGTGCTCCACAGCAGAGCTGATAATATCCCTGAAGGGACTGGGGGCCATGGACAAGCTTCTGCTGGCACAGGGACACCCTGAAGGGACTGCAGCCCATGAAGGGCCCATGCTGGAGCAGAAGAGATAAGCAAGAAGGAAAAAGCAGCAGACAGAAACTGTTATGCCCTGATCCTGCTCCTGTGCCACTGTGGCAGTGTACTCCCCATCCTGCCCACCCCCTGCTACTTAAGTAATAACCACCAGTGAGGGTCATGATGGCTGCGTCCAGCTTAAGCTCGACTTTGAGGAGATGGATGGCAACACAGTAGCCATGGGCTGTCTGGAGCAGAGACCCAGATGTTTTGCTGGTATACAAATATGACTATAGGTCAATCATCTTACTCTAAAAATACTGGACAGCCCAGAACCCGTTGACCTCTCCCGCACAGCGGCGGGCTGCATGCCAGGATTTCCCCCTTAAGCAGGGACACCTCTCAAGGTTACTCCTTGAGGCTGAGAGAATCCTTATCTCATCAGGTACTTGGTAAGTGAATTGGGAATAAGTGCGCTGAAACTTTGAAATCTTAGCTAAGTGATATAAAGGATTGATTGCATGTATATAATCCTTTAGACATAAACTGTTGACCAAGTCTGCGACTAAGTCTGGATCCAGACGCACCTAGACTCCTCTCTGAGAAGGAGTTTAGAAAGAAGTGGGTCCATTCTGAACTTTGTGACTCAATGGGAGGGTTTCCCTAACAGTTTTGTGTGACCCTGTCCTCTATGCAGTAAATAACCAGGTGTAACTTGCCATTGAATCTTGTTAAACCACTGTCACATTTACTCTTGAACTTTGTTAACTCACTATTGCATATCAATAAAATATATTGTTGCTTCTCTCTTGTGAGTGAAGTACATCACTCCTGCCATGACAGCCACCTTCACCAAAGGGACTGCATGTAACCTATGGCAATACAAGGGGTGTGGACACCAAGAGGACAGGTGTCTGGAGTGAAGGTGAGTCTGAGAAAGGGAAAGGAAAAGTATTTTCCTAAGTGTTTAGATGTTCACCTTCTTTGTTTCCCTATATTTCAATCAGTAATTAAATGTTTGGGTTATGTTAATTGACAATAAATTAGAGTTAAATTCCCCAAGTAAAGTCTGTTTTGCCTGTGACAGTAAGTGGTGAGTGATTTCTCTGTCTTTATTTCAACTGATGAGTTTCCTTATTCCTTTTCCTTCTATTTTTTCCTCTGTCCCGTTGAGGCTTCCCCCTCATTAGCTGTGTGGGTGCTTGGCTGCTAACCAGGGCCAACCCACCACAAATGTCAAAGAAAGCCAAGTATTTTCACTACTGTCTCCTGTTTTTACCTTAGATATAAATACTTATTTTAGGGTAGGCCTTTTTTCTTTTGAAAATGGAAGGTAATTGAATACTCACTGAAATAAGATACTAACAGTCTTTGCAGAAATAAAGTCCTTTTATGTATGTAGCAAATGTAGAAAATAATTAAGAGAATATTCTTACTGAATTTTCTGCAGTCCTACTGACTCCTAAAATAAAGCTTCAACCTCAAATTCTGAACCTATATTGAGTAGAGACTAATACTGAAAATAGGTTGCACGGTGATCTTTTCAGTCAAAAGGAGGTGTAGGTTATGCAACTAAACTTCACTGTGACTTGGGAAGAAGTGGTGTGTGAGAGATCAGAAAATCTGTTTTATATACCATGAAGAATTTCTAATTTTGTCATTTCCATATCTGCTGTGGAATTGATGTTGATCACACTGTGTTTGTCAGTCTCTTTTCCCAAGTTCAAGTGATAGGACGAGAAGAAATGGTCTCAAGTTGCTCCAGGGGAGGTTTAGATTGGATATTAGAAAAAATTTTTTCACTGAAAGGGTTACCAAGCACTGGAACAGGCTGCCCAGGGAAGTGGTTGAGTCACCATCCCTGGAGGTATTTAAAAGGCCTGTAGATGTGGCACTTAGGGGGACATGGTTTAGTGATGGACCTGTCAGTGTTAGGTTTATGGTTGGACTCGATGATCTTAAAGGTCTTTTCCAAGCTAAATGATTCTATGATTTTATGATTCTTTTTTAAAATTAACAATTTATGTTTCTTTTTTTTTTCCGAATCTTTAATTGTCAATTTATATCTATCACATAGAAATAGAAAATGATATTAAATTTTTCAACAACAAAGATAAATAATACAAATTTGTGCATTTTAATGTTAGAATAATTTTCCTTGCCACTGCTTTGCAGGTAAGGATATTGGTCTTGCTTTGTAACCTTTTTTTTTTTCCTTTCCTTTTCTTTTAGAGGAAGTGTACTGATCTGTTTTTCTGTAACTAGATGAAAATGAAAACAAAACTCCCTATAGAACAATTCCCAAATTCAGCATTGAAAATTGCTATCGCACCTTTTCCACACAGGTAGCTAAACCAGATGAAATATTTGAAATCTAGTGTGTTAATAGTGCTTATTTTGACAAAGGCTATGACTGAAAAAAGAATTGATTAAATAATAATGACACAAGGGTGTAAACTCATTAGGCACTGACTGAGATTCCCTTTAGCACCTACTAAGGAAACCCAGCTGCTTCTGCACCTCAAAATAGACATTTTCTCTGCTCAGTCTGGCAGGTAGAGCAGCTGCTCAAGGACAGTAGTTTCCCAAGGAGAAATTTGATTAAGGAAAGACATATGACTGTATATAACCAAAACATTCACTGAAGTGTGATCAACAAAGTCTGCAAAAAATGAACACAAAATTCTGAGCATTGTTACGTAACTGTACATTAATCCCTTAATTACAACATTTAAAGCAAAATATAAGCTCTTTCCCTTGCCCAGATCCAAGATTTCACTGTAAAATAAATATATGTCTGTTTACACCAAGGATTTATATTATTTATATATGCCAAGGAGAAACAAATCAAACTTACTATTATCTGGATTTCTGTGGAAAGCTTAGCCTACAACATTTGATTGGTGTTGTTGAAATGACGATGCCATTCAGTGTGGTTTGTTATGACTATTAATACCCCTACAAACAGTGGCAATTTGAAATTATGGCTTCACTAATAAGAGTTTAAATATGCATACTTTTAATAAAAAAAATTATCCTAAATATAATACATGGCCTAAACGTCATGCACAATAAAATTGAACTGTATTTATCTAGATTGGTTTTGAGGCATATGATATGCTTGAAGTGTAATTTTATTTGAGTGCCTTCATGAAACATATCTGTTGATTTGAATTTTTTTCTTGAAAACACTCCAGCTGTTTTCTGGATTCTGAACCTGACTTTTCAGAACTATAGATCTATTCTTTGTTCATTCATAAAAGTGATCCAGCAGGCAAGTGCCAGGAAGTTATCCAAGTTCAGTGTTTGTTGACTGTGATGGGGGTTTGATGGGGTTTAGGAGACAATGCCATAGCAGCCAGATGTATTTACTCCATACTTACTGGCGGTGATGGATGGGAAAGTCCACTAAATTTGCAGATCATTCTCCTTTTTCCATAGTGTACATAAAAGAGTTGGTGAACTGGGTTATAATCATTACTCTAAGGCATATACTATCAGTCTTTGTATTGACAAAATAAAATTTACTCATAGTTGGTAATTTGGTTATGGCTATCGTACTTTTCGCATTAGCTTTCAACTATAAACTGACTCTTGCTGAAGTTTTCATGGAAACGAGAGCTTTGGTTTATGTCATCTTAAATATTTCTTATCATCTTGTCAGCAAAGTGTTCTGGCTTTTGTGTGGGTAGTGGACTGGTTATGATGATGAATATTTGAGTATATGCTAAGAATGCCAACCTGATGATTTAAATCTTGGGATAAGCAAAGACAAACAAAGATGATACCAATCACAAGCCAACTGTGATAAACAAAAAAAAATACTGGTGGGTCATCAGTAATAACTTCATTTTTACTATACTATATTAGCTATATGATTATTCTCTTCACTTAAGAGTATAGCAATGAACTGCCCTTGGGTAGAACAAAGGTCTGTATAGCTTGTTTCTTGTCTCTTGCAGTGGCCAATTATAAATACTTAGGAAAGAGCCCAGAAATAGGGCTCATTTTGTTATCCCAACTTTCAAAGACATGGAGCCAAGGAACAGCCTGAGCCAATGGAGATAAACTTTGTATTTCACAGCTTTCAATGGATTACTTGATTAACAAAAATCATTTTTATCCTCTTCAAGTCCTTCCTAAAAAGATAGGAAGATTTGGATATATGTAAATTCACATTTTTACTAATACTCTTCTGTTATTCTGCTTTTTTTTTGTAGATTTAAATATGACTGCTTCTATACTAAATATCTCAGGAAAACATCAGAAATAAGTGTATCAACATGTAAATCAAATAGTGGGTTTTGGGGTTCAGAAAAATTTCATGGCAATATAAAAAGCTGTGAAAATAAAATGAATATTCTGTCTTTACCAAGACAGAAAGGCACAAACACACTCAGAAACTCCACACCTTTTAGATGCCCAGTTCTAGTTACAAAATTGATGAGTCTGAACTAAAGACAGAGCATTTTCTGAAGAAATGACAAGTCATAAATGTTTCATTTTCTTCTATACTGTCTACAGGTGTTATACACTGCATTTTAAACACTTCATTCTAAATAACTAAGCATGAATGTTTCTGTACTGCATAAGAAATGAATTCTAAATTTAAATCTAAAAATGAGATGCACAACAGACAAAATAAGTAGGTGAGAAGGGTGTTGACTTACTAGTACAAAATACTGAAAAAACGTCTGTATCAGAAACTCTACCATCTACTATACTTAAACATCTGCTGATGTGCCCACGTTCAAATGAAGGCTCATAAACAAAAGCTTCACCAGCTTATGTTTTCAACAGGAGCAGCTGCATTTTTCAATATTCTGTCTCTACCAGTAGCCAGTAATAGACACTTAGGAAAAGAGGGTAAGAAATGGAGCAAGTGTGAGTAGATTGCATTTGGTCATGCTATTCAGTACTGATTACTGATTACAATAGTGGTTACTGATTGACTTGTCTTTAGATTCATCTCATTCTTTTTCTACTTCCAGAATTATGCTATGGCAAAGTATCCCACAATAGTTAAACAGTACTTTCTTTTGTTTGTTTTAACTCTTGTCAGTTATGAATTGTAAAATGTAATGTCTCAGAGTTCTCCATTCTTGTATAATTTTAAACACATCTTTTGTGTCTTTTTTGAGTTTATACATGTGGATCATATCATGCCTTTCATAAAGATAACCTTTTGCTCAGGAAACTCTTTCAGGTACTCAGTCAGGAAATTAAAGGCATAACTTTAGTTTCCACCTTAACTATTCAGGATACAAATCCCATTGGTTCCATTTCAAAGGAGAATGCCCTGACAACTAGGCTGCAGAGTAATTTTGGTGCAACACAGTCCATACACTAACCAGACAGCCAAGTTTCTCCCCTTTAGTTAAGTTCACAAGTACAGTTAGACTGTCTCAGTTCAAAATCAAATGTGTAACATCTGCTGCATTTTAGACTTGACTGACTTCACATCAAAATTAACTGGGAGCTGTTGACAGTGGCTTAACTATTTATTTGATCAATGTCATATGCCATTACTGGGTATAGTCTTCAGCTAAAGAAAATATGACTGAAGACAAGAAAGAAGGCTGTCCACTTGTCTGGCCCTGGCTTTCACATTCTGCATGAAAACCTTCCAGAGAGTAGATTAGACTGAGCTCATAGGAGTGTGCTCAGTTTTGGAAAACATTCTATAAATGGGACAATGGGGTTAAGGAAAGAGCCTGCAGTAGAAAAAAACTGCAAAAAAATTTGAATTAAGTATCAGAAATGGTGAAAAGAACGCAGCTTTCATGGGGATCCATTTTAACACGTAGAGCCCCTAAACCACGCAAAAATGCCCCGGTGGCCAAGAAGGCCAATGGCATCCTGGCTTGTATCAGGAATAGTGTGACCAGCAGGACTAGGGATGTGATCGTCCCCATGTACTCAGCACTGGTGAGGCCCCACCTTGAATACTGTGTTCAGTTTTGGGCCCGTCACTACAAGAAAGACATTGAGGTGCTGAAGCGTGGTCAGAGAAGGGTAACGAAGCTGGTGAAGGGCCTAGAGAACAAGTCTTGTGAGGAAGGGCTGAAGGAACTGGGATTGTTTAGTCTGGAGAAAAAGAGGCTGAGGGGAGACCTTATTGCTCTCTACAACTACCAGAAAGGAGGTTGTGGAGAGGTGGGGGTCAATCTCTTCTCCCAAGTAACAAGTGAAAGGATGAGATTAAATGGTCTTAAGTTGCGCCAGGGGAGATTTAGATTGGATACTAGGAAAAGTTTCTTCACCAGAAGGGTGGTCAAACATTAGAACAGGCTGCTCAGGGAAGGGGTGGAATCTCCATCCCTGGAGGTATTTAAAAGACAGGTAGACGTGCTGCTGGGGGACATGGTTTGGCAGTGGTTTTAGCAGTGTAAGGTCTATGGTCTTTTCCAACCTAGGTGATTCTATGGTTCTAAAAGTTACTGTCTGGAAAGCAAGACTAGAGGAAAGATTAGAAGGTCAGATTGGGTAAGAGGAAATTTATTTTCAGATTTCTATTTAATCCATTTCACCCATAGATCTGAGTATTTCACTATTTAAAGTATTACCTTTTTCCTGTGTATTGATCTTAGAAATCAGAAGCTTGTTGCTATATGCTTAAAGGTTGTAAGGGATATGATGACATTCAGAATCCAGTCCCAGTTAGTGACTGTCTCAGCTGGATGTTACTAACAGCTAATGTTCAAGGCATGGCCCAGACTGTTGAGGTAGATATTGCAATAGAATTAAAATTTTGGAGCAGATTTACTTAGGATTATATAGGATTACTTACATAGTGTAATCCTCTTTCAAAATCTCACATTTACTCAGGGCATGCTTGAGGGACAGCTCCCATCCGTGACTTGAGTGGGCTTCATCTGGTCATTGAAGAGGGTGAAACAACATAATTATACCAATTTGCACCCAAAAAAAAATAGGACAAGAGATTCACCAAGCTAGATCACAGTTCAAGCCAAGAATGAAATGTAAACATACTATTCAGAAGGGGTAGGTTTGTTTTCTGGAAGCAAATAAAATCAGACCTAGATGTATGTGTGCCATAGAAATGTCAAAGACATGTCAGATATTTAACAGGCATAGGAAAAAAAGTACCCAGTGCTGTTAACCCAAAAATATCTCCAAGGAGATTACTTATGTTTCTATACTACACATTTATATCATAATAAATCAGTAATTTTAACCTTAAAAGTGAAGTCTGTGGACTGTGCAGGATTGCAAATATACTAACAAGAAATGTCAAAATGTCTACAGAACTATTTTACAAATTATTGTCCAGGATATTCTTACAGAGGATGTTAGGAACATTACAAAATAAATCTGAGATTTACTATTAGCAAGAATAGAACAAATACATTCTCTAATCTTTGGAAGTCTGATCTTCAAATCTTTAAAACATTTTGTTTCTTCCCTGTTGCTTTGTCATTGGAATTCATGTTTATTCACTTAACGTTTGCATGAAAGCAACATTCTAGCTAGTGCTTACATGTTCTGCTCTCTCTCTCCAAGAAAAATATCTGTATGTACTGAAACAAAAAAAAGGGTCTCTATGGAAATGAGCATATAAAATCTGTTTTCAGAGATAGTTTTGCGGCCCCTGCTAAATGACGTCACATTGTTAAATGTCATACCAAAAGTATACTTGCTGTACATTTATGAACAAGATCACCTAAATTTTCTGATAATAAGACAAGAGAGTGGGAGTTCAGAATGGGACTTTGTGGGGTAAAAATTAAAGCCAATGTTTATAATTGTTCTAACTTTTAATATACTTTATTAAAATATTAATTATTTTTAAATTATTAAAATATTAAAATACTTTATTAAAATATTAAAATACTTTATTAAAATACTTAATATATTTTAATATAATAATAGTTTTTATTATTATAAAAGATAGAAATAAAATATAGAAATACTTAAAACATAGGTATTCAAACTAAAACATAAAATTAAGATATTCTAGAACAACTTATTAAAAGAGTTAGAAATAGCAGGAAAGCACAGAACAAATGTCAAAATCTTCATTAATTTTTTTCACGTTTGTCTTTTTTTTTTTTCTTTTGGAAAAGTAATTCAACCTACAATTCCTGAAGAACTGTCACTCACAGATTGTTCCAGTCAGCAGACTGTCACATTGAACACTATACGCAGCTCAGTGAAACTGGCACTACTCCATAATTGAGAAGTTGTTTTTTTAAACCTCTTTCAATTATATAATATCCTCAGAGTCAATAATATAAAAGCAGCAGCTTTTCTCCTATGGAGGAGAACTTTTATCATGTCCTAAATTAAGTAATAAGTAACAAGCTCTTGCATTTTAAAATCCTCAAAAGGCAAGTAACTGGATTAACTGTTCTTGCAGTAAGATTAGTGTGGATCAGGTCATAAAAGTGATGAATGGACTCTAGTGTAATATTTGTGTGAACATTTTCATGGATAAACTATCTCAAATGCAAAAAGTGTACCTAGCATAATTTAGTTACTGTATGTTTGGGAGATATTCTGTAGTGAAACCTGGAAAATTCTTTATGTCTGCATTCATTTTTCAACAACACATATTTAATCAAGAATTACATTTAACTAATTCTATTTATGTGAAATTGAGATTAAGAAAGAAAATACAGTATGGGACACGATATTTCAATTCATGCTCACAGAAAAAGCCCAATTCAAGGAATAAACATGCACATACATACCAGAAGTCATTTTGGGAGCTAATTCACATACATGACCTATAACATTCTCAACAATGAAGTGCTCACCCTACTTCTGGATGTACTGCTCATTTCTCTGATGTTACATTTCTGAGAAAAGTTGTAATGCACTGGTTATTTTTTCTTAAACTGTAGAGATGTGATGCAAAGTATTTAACACAGAGCCACACAGGGAATTATTCTGAAGTTGGTTAACAAAGGCTGCAGTTGTAAGGTGTTTTACTGCAGATTGAGAATAATAGTATTCAAATGGAAACCACCAGGCTGAAAAGTGAATTCTTATCCTAGGGAACTCACCAATAAGAACAAAAAAGTAACAAAGTGTTAACAACATTTGCCTAACTCAAAGATACGGAAAGCATCTGTGATAATCAGAACAAGAAGAACTGAAGTCTGTGGGAACAGAAATGGAAATTAACTGTATTAGTATAAAGTGCATGATTGCTAATAATAAAAGTATGTATGCATGGAGATCCTGAGTTGAAAGGGCAAAGGAAGACAAAATCCTGTCTGTATTAATTCATCAACTAGCAGTGTAATGGAGACGTGAAAAACTCACTGAGTTTTGTAGGGCTGATCAGGCCATGTAATTGCAATAGGTAAGGAGTTGGGCCAATGTGCAAAACACGGGAGAGACTTTCTCTGGAATATTGGGAAGAATTGCTATGACCTGATTTTAGGTTTCTAACTGAAACATCTTTATTGTAAGAAAAGTCTGCCTATGCAATTAATAGAAACAAATAAGCTTTAAAGTATGTGAACAATACTCTGAATTATCATTCTGAATGTCCTGTTTTACAGTTTTATCATATGAGGAAACTATATTAGATTCCTCAGACAACTAATATGGGCTATTCTTTGTTGTATACAGTATGGGTCACAGTTTTTAATAGATTTATTCAGATGCAGAAAACGAGTGATCATGAAATTAGCCTAATTTAGACAAAAATAATAAACCAGATTGATTTACTTATCCTAGTGAAATGAAGGCTATATAGAGTTACAATTTCTCATAAATACACCACAGAGCTAAAGTGCAATGTTGGCACAAGAACAAAGTAATATAAATGCACCAGAAATAAATTTAGGAGAAAACCTAGATATTTCTAACCTTCAAAGTACCAGTGTTGTGGAGTAGTAAGTCAGTAGAGTAAGTGAGGCAAGAACATCTTGTAATTTTATTAGAAAGGTGAATCAATTTACAGTATGGTTGCTTACATTATCAGGGCACTGGGTTCAGTCACATGTAGAAATGTTCAAGTCCTTCCAGAATAAGGCAGATTTAACCTACAAGAGTCAGAAAGGTTTTCACATTTCTTTTATTAAGAATTGAGGGGAATTCTCTTTTGTAAGTTCATGAAAGTATTTTAGCTAATATGCTTCTTATAATTTCCGATTTCCAGAATTTCAAGATAAATGAAATTGCACAAGGCTGATTTTTATTTCCTAGTGACATATATATAAACTTCCATAAGAACCTTTGTCATTCCAAGAAGGTGAAATGGGAGAACTTCCTTTCAGCTAATAAGTAGTATGGATGTGTAAAAATAGAGTTGATCCTCTTACTTCAAACAGTAAACATGAGAAACTTCATGTCAAAACATAGTTACTAAATACTTTTAATTTATCTTTACAGCTATTGGGAATCAATCATTACTACCTGTTGACAGAAATAACCTCATTCTTCCAGTCAAAACACAGATATACCTGAAAAAAAAAAAGGGCCCAACAACTTGACATGCCATGTCAATGTTCTTACAACATCCTAAATCTTCTCATTCTGAGAATAGGTTCTTCTATTCTTTTAAGATATTACAACAAATACAGTTTGTACCTGATAATTGTTTTGTTGTTTTAAACTTTCAGCATAGCTAGCCCTGCAACAAAGGCTGCAAACTTCACCTACACAGAAGAAAGCACTGAAGGTATAATTTTAAAGAAAAAGATTTCTTTTACATAGACTGCTCTAGGAAATATGTGCTTAGAAGAGTCTAGAAGAAATCGAAGTGAAATGAAAGACTGACAAGGTACAGATCTTATGTTATGATGGTGTAATTATGCATAATGTCAAAATTATAAAATATATAAAATAAAAATATAAAATAGCATTGTCACTGTTTTTCCCCGTATTATAAACATTCATCAAAGTTATGTGTTACTATTAACTAGACTTTAGGTGTACTATACTGATATTAGTATTACTGCAGTCATGGTAGTTGAAGGATGCAACATAAGAAAAATTTATAGGAAAGGAAAATATAGTTTTTGATGCTATCTCACATGCCTAAACTTTCTCGGTAAGCTAGGTATAAATCTTTACCTAGCTGGAAATGATGCATCTTGGAGAATTATGAGAAAAGAAAAATGAGAATAGTTCTCAGACACTAAAACGTCAGCCAGAGTGGGTGTACAGCTCAGTCCTACTGCAAGAAAGCTCTATCAGCCTCAGTAGTCCTTGTTAATTTGCTGTTTTCCACGACTAAGTACTCAGGCAGTCTAACAACCCCCTGCCAAAACAAGCTTCTCTGAGATTACACATTGTCCCAGCACAAGAGTTTGTGCTTGAACTGCTTGAGGACTACGTGCAGCTCAGAAGTCAAATATTATTTCATTATTAAGCTTATATTTAGGTTATAAGCTACTAAACATAGTTATTTTGTGTGTGTGTTCAGGTGGTTGTTGGGGGTGCTGACCATGAACAGCTGTTCTTCTATACAGGTGAATGTGTATACCACTGAATTAGAAAATAAAGCAGAGGTTTAAACGACTCTATTTCATCTGGTCCAGTAAATGTTTAAAAGTTTATATGCGATTAAACCCACCAGGCTTTATCCCCCAGGTAATTCAAAATGAGTGTATAAAGTACTCTTGGAAAGGAAGCTGATTAAAAAATCTGAGATAAAAAAAATAAAACTAGATGTCCTACTTTCTGGGTGAGTACTTGGACATATACGACTGAATGACAGAGAAACCACCAATAGTTTTCTGAATCTCATCTCAATTTTCCTTTGCTTTTCTTTTGCAAGACAAAATTTCTTAGCAGATTGAGTGGATTATATCCTTTAAAACAAAAGATGTTTTTAATGTTTTAATTTCTATTAAAAAAACCAAACAAACAAACCAACAAATACTGTTTCTACTCAATTTGTTTTGATTTGAAAGGATCGATTGCATTTGCAGCTTCGACATTTACTTGGCTTCCATTCCTTCTTTGTTTGTAGTTTCTTCAAAAGAGTAAGGGACTGAATGTGTCTAAAATAATATGAGTAAAAAGCACACAAACAAGTCAATATGTTTTTTTAGGGGAGGGAGTTTTTTTATGTACCATAATGGAAGCAGCAGTCATATTGATTATTACAACTAAATGTACTGCTTTGCCCCATCGTTATTTCTTAAAAGGTGTGAATTTAATCTTAAAATTTGTATTCATTTGTGAGTACACCATTTGGGCCTGTCCTTTTACCATTTGTCAAAGTCTTGACTTTCAAGTAATACGTACAATTTTTCAAACAATAAGGTTCAGTTAAGGAAGAACAAGTTCTATTCATTAGATTGATTACACTGTTACTCGGCATATTCATTCATCAGTAACATGTTGTTAATGATCCTATGTCAAAGATTACCAATCTGTACACAAACTACAGAGTGTAGTAACTTATTTTTCTAATGTTTATACTGGACAAAATTTTGTATTTACCAGTATTTTGGACTTAGTGTCTCTCACTGGTCAATTCACCTGGCTTTTAATTCACTACCTTTTCTTTCCTGAGCTCCAATTTAAAACGTATCTGGATCTCTCTTATGGACTGAGTCTCTGTTAATTTGCATCCTCTTGAGTCACCTTGATTTCAACTGAATTTAGTGTATTGACTTCAGTAAGAAGGAGTTTCAGAAAATACGTGTGGACAAGGAGATTGCTGTTTAGTCTCCTGCTCTGTTGTAAATGACCAGAGAATCACTTCTCTGTTCTACTGTAAAATAACCTCCAGCTTTCAATGGGAGCTGTGATAACAAGTCCTTTATAGATGGTAAAGTACCTGCATTCTATGATAAGGCAGAGGTTAGTCAAAGAACAACAGTGGAACCCACCATGTCATAAACATATGAAACAACTGCAGGTTACTGTTCCTTATTTAATGGTTTCCCCTTAAATTTTCTTTTCTCCAACAATTTCATTTTCAATTTCCTTATATCCTGTTTTTCAGATGTCTACTTTTTCACAAAGGTTTGAATTTACTTTCCAATTTTTTATTTTGCTGTAATCAAATTTTACACTAACTATATCCACTACACCTTTATAAAATTTCTATTGTCCTTCACAGTTTATACAGGTATAATTTAATTTCAGCCCATTTTCTCATTTCAGCTTACTTTTGGGGTTTACTGTTGTGTGTGTCCCCCTCCGACAATTTCTTCCTTCATATCAGGAGACAGTGAAGCACCACTCGGCTTGATAATATCTGGAATGGGTGAAATGTTCTTTGTCTTTTTTGTAACTATTGAAATTAGTAGTGAAACTGCTGATGGTTTCTCAGGATATAAATAAAGGTAAAATTCAGAAATAGATAATAGCAAGGTATGCTGTTTTTTAAAAAAAACAATTACAGTAAATTTAGGAAGATAAACAAGAATAATGAAATTGTATTCAAAAGCACTTGAATTGTGGTTCAGCCAGCAGATGGCAAGTGATGTTCAGTGAAGAAAGACAGTAAGGCTGAAGACCTTACTTGTACTATGCAAATATTTTATGAATTGAAGATTCAGACAATCCTTTTTCCTCACCTATCCAATTATAGAGTATACTGTGTTTTGCTACTATGAGAAGTAAAAAGACAGTACCTTATGCGCCCTAGCAATCTCAAGGGTAAGATGTTGAAGATGTAAAATAGTTCCTTTGTAGTCAACCTGAAGGGACTTTGTTTCATTTTTACTGGATGTTCTGATCTGGGATGGATTCATTTGCTTACGTTTTGCAGTATTAATCTCTATTATCTGCCTGAGCATGCTGAGGGAAATGCAATGTGAAAAGGGAAAAACACAACAATTACTGAAAACAAATGCAAAATATTGCCTATAAAATATTACCACTTCTACAAGGAATTATCAAAGACAGAAAGCATAGCTGGAGCATGAAGTAAATGCTGCAATAAAAATGACAAGTGGCCAGAACTGTGGAAAAAAATAAGAAACAAAAACTTTTTTGCTTTTTTCATCCAATAAATTCCGTTTAATTTAATGTTTGTATTAGGGAACAGCTTTTCACCTTATCACTATAAATGACTTTAAAAATGCAAAATGTTTGGTAACAATGTAGCTCTAACTCTCAGTGCATTTACATCATCTAAAATCACTTTTCAGGAAAGAAAAATGTCTTAAAAGGCAAAAGTCAGAGTTTCTTCAAAAAGTACCGGCAGCTTCTACTCTGTATGTAGCCAAGAACATGTTGACTTACCCATGCATCACCAAAGAACTTAAGAGACAGGCTTTCAAAAAAACAGTCCAAACAATGTCAGACAAATATCTGAAGGAGGCATTTAGACAAAAACATGCAGTATTTTCATTATTTCAGGTGAACACAAAATTTTTCAGCCGACTTTCCCCCACATTTGTCAACAATACTAATTAATAGCTAGGGGTATAATTTTCTCTTGGTATTCTAAGTAGGATGGTTGACAGCCCTCACTCTTTCTTAAAATATGTGGTTAATCTTGGCTTTCTAAACGTGCTTACTAATAGAATGCATGTTAAAAGTGCATAAATAATTAACATTAAAATTGTATGATCAATTAGCTGAATGGAATTAAGGCTAATTAATTCATCAAAATTAATTCATCAAAAGAAGAAAATACGCAGATTTGATTCTTCTTCATCTTTAAAATAATTTTCATTTTTTTCCTTTGGTAACAGTAAAACATAAATTGTGATGTGGATGTAATGATAAAATGCGTGGAGTAGAGTCAGAAGACTTTAGTTTTGTCAACTTGATGTTAATTGGCTTAACAATCCTGTCAAAGCAATTAAAGCAGCAGTGGGTGTTTTGAGGATGATGCAGATCATTGGTGCCCCATCAAACTTAATACAATTACAGCCATATTTTGCCTGAGTGGATCCTGAATGAACCACCCACACAAGACAGGGATTTCAGAAAGCCTCTGTTCAAAAGATTTCAGTGATAAGTGGATGACAAAAGTGTTAAATGTTGTACAGTTTTTGGCTTTTAACATTTGACATAGGATGAAAACTTTCACTTTAAAATATACTTTTAAAAAAAGAAATGAGGAAGAAAGAACAAGTTCTGCTTTTCTTATGACCAAAAATTAAAAAAAAAAAAAAAAAAGCAAAGCAAACCAGTTTATATTTGCTGGATTTTAAATATTGGTGCTTCTCGATAACTATTAAAGCAAAAGCAAGATTTTATCATTTATGTTTTTGAAGCATGGTTTAGGTTTCATTCATATAACTTCAATTGTCTTCTACTGAAGACACAGAGCTTGAAATCTACATTTAAAATTTTAAAAACGTATTCAAATTGTGCAAAGATATTAAAGCAGAGTTATTAATACTCCTGAATCAAACCACTCTACCAGAAGCTGTAGAGGATATCAGAATCTTTCTCAGCTACTAAGAGAACTTGCCAACAGTTGCAGTTCATTTTTTTTTATTCCCACTCTGTTTAAATATTTAAATGAAAATGTCTTCACAATGACTTCAAACACTGAAGTGTAAATACTCCATTAAAATTTTGCAAAATGAAAGATCAGTTCCTAGCCTTGTACATTGTATTTTTATTCTATAGTATCTTCTTTTAGAATTCAAATTTATGGACTTTAACATTGTAAGGAGAGAAAAGAATAATATAAAGCTTGCCTTTTGGGACATATTTTGTCTTTATGTGTTCCATTAGTCATCCTGTCTGAGGGCCAGATTCTTATCTACTGTAAATCAGAAGAGATTTCAAATAACTGGTTTACTGCATCAAAGATTTTAAGAGGAGTATTAGCTAAAAGTTATCTGCTCTCTCTTTTTTATCTCCCCACTGTATGATGTACTGCAGTGCTGTGAAAAATGTTTTGGATTGAGACTTGACCTAGCTTTTAAAATGAAAAATTTTAATCTGAATTAAATTTTAGTATTTCAGATTTTGTTTTATGAATATGAAAACCTCAGTCCTTTACTTCAGAAAAAAATCAAATATAACAATAAAACTAATTATCTGCAAAGAACTTGGGAACTTCTTATCTGGGTATATTCACTGTATAAAGTGTAAAGCTCATTTCATTCAGTAACAAAACCAAATTTTCCTCAATAAAATTAGAACTTTGCAACTTGTCTTTCTTTTCTATTTGAAGAGAATTAAAGTAGAACTATAAGGCTAATCTGTACTGGGATCTTTATCATGCTGAAACTAATATAAGCCCTCTCACACCAGAAACTTGTTTTGTTGTTTTGTTGTTAGTTTTACCTTTTCTGACAGATTTTTGCTCTTCTTTTTTAGATTTTAAAGTAGAATTCAAATGTGAATTATACTTTTTACAACATTGCATACCTATATAAATCATTGATAACTAGAATCATATCACAGAATCGTAGTCTCATAGAACATCAGATTGGAAGGGACTTCAAGGATCATCTGATCGAAACTTTCTTGGCAAAAGCACAGTCTAGACAAGATGGCCCAGCACTCTGTCCAGTTGAGTCTTAAAAGTATTCTATGATGGTGAATCCATCACTTTCCTGGTGAGAATATTCCAATAGTTCTCATTGTGAAAAATTGTTCTCTTGTGTCCAATTGGAATCTCCCCAGGAGTAACTTGTACCCATTACCCCTCGTCTTTTCCATATGACTCCTTGTAAAAACGCAGTCTCTCCAGTATTTCTAGCCACCCTTTAAATACTGGAACATGGTGATAAGGTCTTCCCTAAGCCTTCTTTTCTCAAATCTGAACAAACTCACTTCTCTCAGCCTTTCCTTATATGGCAGGCTTCCCAGTCCTTTGATCATCTTGGTGGCCCTTCTCTGGACCCTCTCCAGCATGTCTGCATCCTTTTTGTACAGCGGGGACCAAAACTGAACACAGTATTCCAGATGTGGCTTGACAAGTGCTGAGTAAAATGGGATGACTTCTTTATCACTGCTGGCAATGTCCTTGTTGATGCAACCCAGCATCCTGATGGCTTTCTTTGCCACTGCAGCATGCTGTTCACTCATATTGAGCGTGTTGTCCACCAGAACACCCAGGTCCCTTTCCACAGTGCTGCTGCCCAGCTGGGCAGATCCCTGCCTGTGCTGTACTCCTGGATTATGTTTTCCTAGGTGCAAGAACTTACACTTGTTTTTGTTGAACATCATAAGGTTCTTGTTAGCCCACTTTTCAAGCCTATCCAGGTTTTCCTGTAGGGTGACTCCCTTCCAAAGTTTCCACTTCCCCCCTCGGTTTGGTGTCATCAGCAAACTTCATCAGGGTACACTTGATCCCATCATCCAGATGAGTTATGAAGATACTAAACAGAGCTGGGCCCAGTATTAATCCTTGGGGGACCCCACTTGTGACAGGTTGCCAGTTTGAAAAGGAGTTATTTACCACCACCCTTTGGGTGTAGCGTATCAGCCAGTTCCCCACCCATTGCACAGACCAATTGTCTAGATGATGACGGATCAGTTTCTCTAAGAGTAGGTTGTGGGGAACTGTGTCAAAAGCCTTGGAGAAATCCAGGTAGACAATGTCCACTGCTTGCCCCACATCAACCGAGCAGGTTACTTTGTCGTAGAAGGTGATCAGGTTTGTCAAGCACAATTTGCCCATGGTAAAACCATGCTGCCTTTTCTGGACCATGTGCTTCATTTGACTTGTGATAGCCCCCAGGAGAATTCGTTCCATAACTTTCTCAGGGACTGAAGTAAGACTGATGGGCCTATAATTTACTGGATCCTCCTTTAAGCCCTTCTTGTAGATGGGGGTGACATTAGCCTTCTTCCAGTCTTCTGGGACATGCCCCGGTGTCCACAACTTCTCAAAGATTATGGAATGTGGCCTCGCAATAATGTCAGCCAGCTCTCTAAATAGCCTCAGGTGGATAACATCAGGGCCCATCGATTTGTAGGGGTCAAGCTCTTGTAGTAGTTTGCATACTAACTTCCTTCACTGGTGGTGGGTCTGTGTTTACATCAACCTGGATTGTTGTTCCCAAGGCCTGGGGCCCAACAGTGCTGGTAAAGACAGAGGTGAAGGAACTGTTAAGAACCCCTGCCTTTTCAGCATTGTTGGTGACTAAATCACCTCTCCTGTTTAACAGCAGGCCAATGTTTTCATTCTGTTTCTGCTTGTTCTCTACATACCTGAAGAACCCTTTCTTGCAGTTTTTGACATTTGTGGCCAATTTCAATTTGAGGTGAGCTTTTGGTTTTCTAACTGCAGCTCTGAATGCCCTGGCGATACCCTTATAGTTCTCAATGAGCATTTGTCTGATTTTCCACCTCTTGTACATTCTCTTTTGGTTTTGAGCAAACTCAGAAGCTCACAGTTGAGCCAAGGGGGTCTCTTGCTTAACCTATTTCCCTTCCCTTTAAAGGAGATAAACTATTTTTGTGCTTCCAGGAGAACGTTCTAGAAAAACTCCCAGCACTCACTAACTCCTTTATCCTCCATGGAAACTTCCCACAGAATCCTTCCCAACCAAGCCCTGAGTGAGCTGAAATTTGCTCTTCTAAAATCTAAACCCTTTGTCTTAGTAGTAACCTTCAGCAGGCTCAGCAGGATCCCAAGCTCCACAATATTATGATCACTGCAGCCAAGGCTATCACTAACCGAGACACTACAAAGCAGGTTTTCTTGGTTTGTGTGTAGCAAGTCCAGCAGTGCCTCATTCCTGGTTGGCACATCTAACATTTGTATAAGGAAGCAGTCTTCTACACATTCCAGGAACTTGATGGATGACATGTGAGCTGCTGTATTGTTCTTCCAACAAATGTCTGGGTAGTTGAAGTCACCCATAAGAACCATGTTCTGTTGACCCGAAGCTTGCTTAACTGACCCAAATATTGCTTCATTTGCCTTATCATCTTGATTTGGAGGTCGGTAGCAGATGCCTACTGTAAGATCCCTTTTAGAGATGAACCCTGTGATCTTGACCCAGAGGAATTTGATAGGGCTTCCACAGTTGCCGTTGTTGACTTCTATACATTCAAGGTTCTCCTTAACATAAAGCATGACTCCTCTTCCTTTTCTTCCCTGCCTGTCTATTCCTTCTTTCTCATCCTTGGACTGTGAATTATGAAACAGCATATTTATAGTGAAAAAAAAATAATAAATCTAGGACTCAATACAAGTAGAAAACATAGTTGTTCTTGGAGAAATAGTGGAAGTAGATAAAGCTGATATACGCTGCTCAATTATAAGATGTATCTATAGAGGATATACTGAAAATCTTTTGATCTGGATATCTTCCCAAGCACTTTCTTTTTGAGGAAATGTACTGCTCCTTCCTATCAAGTACATCTGTTTGATAGCTGCTTTTATAGTTACACTTGATTATTTTTTTTTCTAAATAAGCTTGCAAACATTTTTTCCTATGTGAAAATTGTAATTAACTTTACTGAAACACAGCAGTTTTAAAGGCACATGGCATTGACCCAGGATTTTTTGAGAAGAGCTGCTGAGTTCGGTTGTGTCTACCACTAGTAAAGCTTTTATTGTGTTCATATCCAAAGATTTTGCCCTTTTGCTGTCAAAGCAATTTAGCTGCATCTCTATTTCATGAGGCCAGGAATCCTGAAGCAATATCTAACCTGCAGTAATAAATATAATTTCAGAAAAGTTGACCCAAATTATTTATCGTATGAGCAGGGATTTCTTAAGCGTTTTAAAGATATGACTTTGAGTGACAGACTGAAGTATTATCATGTATATTTTGGTACCAATATGTATCGTTTTTCTTGAATATTTTCTGCTTTATCTATGATAGTGCAGGATTTGTATTGAAAATGTTTGACTTTCAAATGTAAACAAAACGTAACCAAATAGTCATATAAACCTAAAAAAAGTCTATAACTATATTCTCAATGCTTTCTGTGAGTGCTGATTTAGTCATAGAAAAACCATGTAAATTACAGAAAAAAACCCAAACCAGAAACCTATGCACAATTCAGAAACATACAAAGAGAAATATGAAAAAGAATAGGCTTCAGAAAAAAACCAAGCAACCAGCGAAACTACAAAATGCATCAGGGGCTTCAATATACCAATATGATTTAAAAGGTTGTTTTATAGTAATTTTCAGCATGGTAAACTCAGAAATTCCTGTCAAGATCTACGGTTCACTGTTCAGAGCAGTGTTCAACTTCCAGCAACTGGAAAAAACAACTAAGACCACAGTTTTGTGCTTTAAATTAAAAGAGCTGGATTTTCATGGAGATGCAAATACTTAGAAGTTTGTATTTCTTTTGTGTATAAAGTTTACCCATACAGGCCATGTTGTATACTAAGGACTGAAATTCAGATATGATAAAAGGTGAGCAGTAAACAAATGCAGGCTTTGCATGATCAGAGTAGCAGTGATATTAAATTGTAAAAGCTGTTGCATGAAGTCTGCGTGGTACATTTCCAAGAATTAAATTAATTAATATAAAATTAAAAATTAATTAGTAGTGAATGAATAAAATGTTAATTGTTACAAAAATTATTTAAGACATTGCTTGTAAAGTTCTGCCAAACTGAAACATTAGAAAGATTGAGAAAAATAAATACAATGACAATTTTTAGTATTTTTTTCAAATATTAACAATTCTGTTTTTTTCTCTGTGAACAAATGGACTAAAACACATACTTAGAAACAAGGGATTCTCTGAAATAACTTGTTTCTTGTAGCTGAAGATATTGCAATTATCGTGAAGGTTGTGAAGCTGAAAGGCTTTTCACATAGTGAAAAACTCAGTTCCAAATAACTAAGTTGCACTGACGAACATTCCTTGTGGTTAACTGAAAAAGGAGGATTACATCAGGATTTGATGGCATCTATCTAAATATATAGGGTAGTTATTCTTTATCAAGATAGATGTTACGACTGAGAGGCAGTATGACACCATGTTCTGCAGCATTTAAAAAGATTATGGATTATGTTTTCACATCCAGTAAAGTTTTACTGAAACAAGGAATCTTTCTTGAGATCACTTCTCAGTGCTGCGTTTGCAGATATTTGTCAAACTATCATTCAGTTGTTCTGCATACCTTCTTGTTGTACCCACTATACACCTATTCTGAAAGTGGATATCATTATTAATCCTGCCACTAGATAGAGAACGTAGGAGAAATGATCCTTGGTTTACTCTAAGGGCCCAATCAAACAGTATGTATTGCATGGTATAGTCATATCATCTACAAAAAGGTTCTGGCTTGCTTCAGTGAGGTAATCCGTATACCACTTTTTGAATAACAAATTGCAAGATCTTCACTGAGTCTTGCATCTTCAAATATTCTATGGCAGAAAAAAAAAATTCAGTGCTTCTGTTATACTAGAAATATACTGTAGTGAGCTTTCTTGTTTATTCTTCCTCATTTTCAACATTCAAAGGAATTTTTAAATTGGATATTAAAGCTTTGTTTCAGTTCAGGTAATCTAATCCACTTGCCTGAAGTGTCTAAATTACGGTCCTCAATTTCCATACTACACTCTACAGACAGTGGAACAAAACTGTCCCTTCCAGAGTGTGATTCCGGTAGACTGACTGACAAATTAGTGAGGCTTGTGTAGAAGTTATGTGAATTTGTAATTATTGTTCTTTTACAAGGTTCTGGAAGCATTTGATAGAGAATATTTTTTTTTGGGGGGGGGGGATAAAAAAAATCTTATTCATGAAGGCATTGATCTATACTTGACGTTATGTCAATGAACCTTACTTAATGCAACTATCAGGAAAGCAAATAGAAGTATTTCAGATATATTATTGGCTAGGAAATGATGTAAAAATAAGCACAGAAATTGTTCTTGACTTTACTGGAGTGTATAATCTTTGTAGTACTACTGATGCTGTCCAGTACTATTTACAAATAGTCCCATTACAGCTGACAAGTAGTTCTTTTCCTAACATAAAGAACAGCGATAGATTTTGCTTGAAATGAACATTACATTCTTTAACAATTAACATTGTCCCAACTTCAGCTTTGAATTTCATCCCTTTTGTAGAGCCAAAAGCAGGAGACAAATTGTTGTACAAAAATTACCACTCAAGGATATTTAAATTTCCTGAATCCATCTTTCATTGCAAGATTTATAGTTAATTTTGTTACGATAATTTTAAATTTATTTGCCAAACTTTGCAATCCAAGAGAGACACAAGCCATTTACATTAGTTTGGGGATTCTCACTTTGTATAACATCACAGTTTAAAGCCCTGTGGCCATCCAACAGTTCTCCAAAGGAAGTCTAATTCTTATTAGTCACAGATCAGCTATGCAAGAAAAGGTTTACCATTAGAAAGATGAAGGGAAAGAAGTGACAAGGTCTCATTTTCATTCACATTCTTAGGTCATGCCATTCCCCTCATTATATTTTTAGAAAAGATGCATACACAAGAATCTCTTGATTTGTGTCCATAACGGAACTGAATCTGATGAATAATTTCACCACCTACTGTGCTAAAAATCGTTGTTATCTTTCCTTTAAAAATTTTGCACAATATCTCCTTCAGATTAGTGCTGTGACTTACTGTTTCTACAAAAAATTATTCCCAGATCAAAAAGAAACATTTCTACAGGCATCTTACTCACCTTGGTTTTCCTTTTATTATCTTATGGTGTCTTTTAGTCTTGTCTTCTTTTTTATTTGAATCATATATAGTAACTGTCTTCCCTACATACCTTTTTATGTATTTTAAATCTTTTTACCATGGTAGAAGATACAGCAATTTATTAGTTACCATGATTTTATTATTATGCCTTAAATTTTGCCACATTATTTCAGTCCATATACTTTATGTAGGTAATTATGAGAGAGGTTAAATTCCAGAATATATTCATATGTATCTTAACATTCATTTTTAATTGGTTCATCCCATTGGAGACGTGCAAATTACAGCAAGCTTCAGTTACACCAAAGGAGATGGTTTATAATGTCTTTGGCTGTGGTTGAATGTTTTGAATCAATAAATCACTGTCAGCACTCCAAATTTTTATAGTTCCTAGCTAATCTTTCAACACCAATTAGTTGCTACATTTTAGATATTACATGGGTTTATGGGGAAGGTGGGAAATGACATGGTTGCTTATTGCTGACTATGGTTTGGGAACCGATAATTAGACTCCTGTGAATCTTTTATTCTGAGCCTGACATCAACACCTTCTTCAGCAAGAAGGCTGACATGAACCTCTTAGATGACTTCTATGTACACAGTGATTCATACCTTTAGAGTGAGTATCATTTTGAGGCTCAGCTTTACCTGTGAAGCAGTTTAAAACACATGTAATGTAACCTCCATCTCAATCAGCATTTAAACATGCAAAATTTAAGTTTTTCTATTTAAGAATACTTGATTTCAATAAAATTGTCTGTTTATTTTTTCTCTTGGAGAAGAAATGTAGAGTGGTTGAGATTTATTCTTTTTCAATGACTTTTTTTAATTACAGTCTTATCAGATTATATTACGAATACAACCTTACCAAAACTTAGCCTTTCAGCTTCACAACCTTTATCTATCTTATCTTATCTTATCTTATCTTATCTTATCTTATCTTATCTTATCTTATCTTATCTTATCTTATCTTATCTTATCTTATCTTATCATCTCATCTCATCTCATCTCATCTCATCTCATCTCAAGCTGTTTTACAACACAGCTTATCTAGTTCTTGGTCTGAAAGATGGAGAATATCGCTGCAAAGAGAATTATTTATGAAACTTCAAAAGCTATTTCCTATGAAATGTGCATTGTGCATTTGAATATACAATGCAAGAAATAGGTAAGCAGTAGAGGAAATGCTGTTGTTCAGAGGCACAGAATGACAATAGTTAAGTAAAATCTTGGAAACTCAGAACACTGAAAATTTCTTCTGCATTTAGCTGGAGCACTTAAGTGTCTTGTTGTTACCCACCAAATGTTATTAGCCATTCCATTGTCATTACTGGTAGAAAATATCATGTGATTATTTTCTATTCTTTTTTTTAACGCGCTCAGATTATGAGATTGACAAGTAAAAGCAAACCAGGCTTTTGAGTAATGGTGGAAGGTTGTAGCTTCAAAAGGAAAGAAATCTGTATTGACATAAATATCTTTACATTCTCTCATGTTTCCAGCTTCTGAAGTGCTTCCAGATTCTATTAAATGTTTCTATGAAATATTCTATGGCTGAGGAAAAAAGACTGGGCTAGAAACATAAAAGCAGCAGAGAATAGTTGGGCAAAAAGTGTCTGAAAGTATGAGGCTGCTTCTGAAACATGTTCCCCCTTGTATTTATAGCGTATTAATTCTGTACACTTAAACTGTGGGAAGACTAAGGAAAAAGACAGATAAAATCTTGCTAACAGGCAAAGAATTCCTCCTCTCTCCTTTCCCTTTCTTTGCCAGCATCTACTTGAAAGGCTTACCATCTCCCACTCTGTAGAATGTTATGTGCATTTATGTATTGTTTAGATGTAAAATATTTTTTACATATTTTTTCTGTGCTTTTTTAGGCAATGCATTGCCCCATGGCAATCAGCCACAGTTATGCACTGTTAGCTTGACAGATGCCATATTTTAAATACCGGGCATTAGCTGTAACCATCATCCACAAATTGCTTCCCTACTTCCTTTACTGTCCTAGAGGTGAAATTAGGAGGGTAGCTGAGCATGTTGCAATAGCTTCCTTGCCTTTAGTTATAACAACTTACGTAGTCTTGACAAGATACTGCTAAACCATTGTATTTCCTGGATGAAAAACAGAGATAATTAGAGGCAGGAGAAAAGAATATGCATAAAGGGTAGAAGACAATGGGAGCCTTCACTTAAGTAGATATGGTTGGATAAACATAAAGGGGATTCCTGCAAGGCCTCTTAGCACTCCTCTCTTCAACTCCTTCTCAAGACTTTTAAGGTGATTCCATATTGTATGATTTTAATGAGAGAAATGAGATCTGATACTTCAGCACAGGTAATACTGAAATGCAAAGGATATAAAGAAACTCAAGTGTCTGATGTCAGCAAAGCCTAAAATTCTTAGTCCCCAAAAGATACTGTATTAAATGTGGAGGCTGTAGACAACAGTTAGCAGTTCTTGAAGTGGAAACCCAAAACTTCATCTTTTCATCTTCAAAAATCTCACAGCTTTGTCCTCTGAGCTTTATAAAATTTTTCCTTTCCTTGTAGGTCACCCAGTAGGGAACAAAAAACCCTACTGTCCTAAGTGTTGCAATTCTAAATTTTTTATTTAGGCTCATATAACAAGCTTTTTACTAACCTATGCTTAAAACGTGGGCAGAAGTGAAAATAAGAAAAGGTGGCAGCTTGTAGAGTCCAAGAGAAGAAACTGACAGAACAAATGAGTTACACAAGTCATCACCATCAGTGATTGTAATGCTAATGCTAAGGCAAATAAAACGGCAATGAAGTTAAGCAACTCTGTCAGTTAGTGAAACTTCCGAATAAAAAGTTAAAATAAAACCGACCAGGAAACAGATTAAGCTTTCTTATGCCAGAGTAAGTCAAGTCTCAAAGTCAAGTTAATTTTTCCCCATATTTACACACACTAAACTGCAGTATATCAGGCCTCTAATAGCAGTGTTAACTGTATTTCTACCTTATCTCAAGTGCAAAAAGATTCCCTGACCCAATACTTATTATTCCGTAATGTAGCCAGGTCAATACTTTCATTATTGATCCAAGGGTGAAAAACTGTCAATTTTGCGTTTGTTCTGTGCAGCAGCAATTTTCTGGGGGGTCATCTTCTGTAATTTTTTCCACATCAATCACTGTTCAATAGAGAGCTTCTGTGGAGAAGCAGTCTAGAATCAGTGGGCACTTCAGCTACTTATGTGAATATAGATGTGACCTTGGTCCACCTAGACTCTTTCTAGAGTTAACAGAAAGAAAGAAGCACTTCTAAAAGATTATTCTGATCTTGAGTAACCAGAATCATCCTTTCTGTCTTTCTTTTCTATGTCTGATGACTGAGCTTCTCACTTGGATGGGATGTTAAGTGGAATTAACTTAGGACTTAACTAAGAATTTATTACTCTGAATTTCTATTATAAAGAATTAGAAAATGAAATGTCAGAAGAGCAAGGCAACATCAGTAGATTAATGCCTCATAGGATGTTTAAGAGCCAACTATGCAACGCATAAAAAAAAAAAAATCTAACTTTTGGTTGTGCAGAGTAACATCTCCAGGAGCAATGGGTAAGTAATAATGCCATTGTGCAAGACCTCAGCTGGCATATATCCTCAATAACGAAGAAATAAGACAGGAGAAGTTAACACAGAATTCACAGCTGTGATCAAGGAAACAAAAAATTGAACTATGATTGGAAAATGGCAGTTAGCTTGTTTAACTTGGGAAAATAAAGGCTGAAAGACATATGATTGATGTTTATGATACATGAAGGAAAATACTAGGCAGGGAAAAGCTAATGTAGGAAAAGGATATACATTCACCATGAAAATACTAGAGCAATTTTTTTAAAAAAGATTTAAAACCACCAGTAAGGGACAGCCTTAGCAGAACAGTAGGGGAAAATTCAATAGTTGTATGGTGGAGCTGATATCTTCATTAGATAAAAAGATGTATACAAATCATTAAGCTGGGCCAGGTTTCTCCTAGTTTTGTATTTCTCAGTATTGTTATTTCATTTTCCAGGTGCATTAAGATTCCTGCATTACATGTCTTACACAACTCCTCATTAATTTTGGAGCTGTATCAGAGGTATAAGAAGAGGAAACATGACTGTACCTGTGGTCCTCAGTTTCTAATATGTAAGGAGCGCTCCCACCACGGTGTTTAAGATCACTTTGTGTACAGTTCTTTTTAAAAATAAAAACTATCATATTCAGAATGAACCAATAATACATCACCCTTCTTAAAAACTTTTGAAGGAATCTTACCTAGTCTCTGATATCTGACAGCTTGATTTGACATTTCCTGTAATTTATGACCCTATAGATTTTGCTAAGCATTCATTAGGAAAGATGTCACTCTTCATCACAAAGGGACAGATTCTGTTTATTTCAACAACATTAAAGCTTTTGATCAGATTCTAAAAACGGGTGGAAATTTTGCCAGTTTTCTGTGTGCGCTAATTGCCTCCATTGTTTTCTTTCTACAAATGTTTATATATTTATCCAAAACTCTATTTCAAAATCTATTGTCAAGGTGAATCTTTTCTGAGTTTAATATTGTCCATGAACTTTGAACCTATACACAGTACCAAAACCATGATGAAACAAAAATGACTGTTTTAATTAAAATAAATCCAAGAGTGAATAGGGAAAGTCTGAAAAAAGGAAAAACACATCCATGGAGGACAGCATTGCAGATGATACTAAAAAAAAAGATCTCATTTAACAGCAGTAAACAATAATGTGCTAAACTGTCTCCATCTTAAGCCAGTTAATAATTTATCATTTAAATACTCGGGAAAATGAGTCCAACTTCTGGGAGGAGAGTTTTTGTAACCAGAAAGAAGGTGGATAGGGGTGCAACAGCCCTGAGCCATAATGATGTTTCAGAGAAGCAAAGTAAGTTTTGACCATCCCCGAACTAAAAAATCCCATCGCAGGTCCAATACAGCCTTTTGCTTCAGGCAGCCCCTTTTTATTTCCATGAAGTTGGGATCTTCTCCCTATATCTAACTGTATTTTTTAAATCCAGTATAATTTAGAATGATTAATTATTTTAAAAGGAAAGTACCAGGTATATGGTGAAAACCTCCATCTCCATTTTGGTGTTCACATTAGCTTTTTTATTTCAGGACAACAAGTACAAATTTCTGAAAGAACAGCAATGGCATTAAGATAAACAGAATAGGTTACCACCTTGAGGCACGATGTGAGAATCCTTTTTGCTTAGAAAAAGTCTTGTTTCAGGAGCACAAGCTGTTAGAATTGTCTTTTCATTTAAATATATTTTAACACCTTTCATGATAAAAAATTTAACTCTTTTTAAAATTGTTGTCATCTAATTGACAGCTGTAAGCCAAAAT
Source organism: Burhinus oedicnemus (assembly GCA_008921705.1). Lineage (NCBI taxonomy): Eukaryota > Metazoa > Chordata > Aves > Charadriiformes > Burhinidae > Burhinus > Burhinus oedicnemus. Next base: position 2,544,921 of record VFFE01007237.1, on the reverse strand, counting down.
TTTTGTCTTCAAAATTACATAGAACCTTAGTGTAACCTTTCCTTATTTCTCTTTGTGAATGAAATAGTTTTCAGGCATGATCTACCATGCATAATTAGGGGAAAAAAAAGTACTGTAAAACAACCAAATATGTGAAGATTTATTTAAGACATAATGAATATTTGGGTTGTTAAGACTGTATATTGCCCACTTGTACAGGTTTTGGCTGCGATAGAGTTAATTTTCTTCATAGTAGCTTGTATGGTGCTATGTTTTGGATTTGTGACCAAAGCTGTGCTGATAGCAGAGGGATGTTTTAGTTTTTTGCTAAGCAGTGCTTGCACAGACTCGAGGCCTTTTCTGCTTCTCACACTGCCCCGCCAGTGAGCAGGTTGGGGGTGCACAAGAAGCTGGGACAGGACACAGCCAGGAGACCTGACCCCAGCTGGCTAAAGAGATATCCCATACCATATGACATCGTGCTCAGCAATAAAAGCTGAGGTGGAGAAGGAGGAAGTGGAGACATTTGGAGGTCACCGTTAGATGTGATGAAGCCCTGCTTTCCTGGAGATGGCGAAACACCTGCCTGCCAATGGGAAGTAGTGAAAGAATTCCTTAATTTGTTTTGTTTGCATACGCAGCTTTTGCTTTACCTGTTAAACTGTCTTTATCTCAATACACAAATTTTCTCATTTTTACCCTTCTGAGTCTCTCCTCCATCACCCTGCGGAACAAGTGAGCAAGCGGCTGTGTGGGGCTGAGATGCCTCCAGGGTTTAAACCATGATAGTCAGGCATATGTAATGTTATACCCATGGAAATAAACACTACAATCAGCCTAAAACTATTCATAACTACTCCTCACTCAGATTACTTAGAAAGTATGTACTTCTAGTATAAAAGGTATCATTTATATTTCATGTTGTAGACAATATAAGGGATAAGAAGTAACACTGTAGGAAGCAAATTAAAGATGCCTGTAACTTGTAGGCTTAAGGATGTTTGAATATCCTATGAATATTTAATTTAGTGTCAAAGTGAATATGAAACATAACTGAGTAGGCTAATAGATAAAATTATGACAGATTATATTTCTTAGAATATTTAGGGACTGATCATATTATCGAAAATAGGAGTGAATAAAGTATTTTAAAATGACATAATTCAGAAACTGATATATGCTTGGACTGACCTCTTTGAGTCAGGGTGAAGGTGCTTCAAAAACCAGTTATATGGTGCTGGGAGAATGCATGAATTACAAGCAATCAGAAGTCTCGTATCTTCAGTTCTGATACTCTATTACTTTTACCAAATAAAAATGTTTCTTAGAGAGGTAACTGAACAGGATACCTAGACAAGAAATGGTAAAAGGTCTTTGTATCTGATCATAGTAAAACATCACTTCAAAGTCGCAAAGGATAAATTTGTTTCAGTGTATACAATTTATATCTCAAAAGGAGGAAAATATAGTATTATATAAAAGAGGGAGTGTGCTGTATAAAATACGCTAATTGGAAAAGAGGTTTTTTTTTCATTCCTCTCACTGAAATATTATATCCTACTTGTCAGACAGGTTATTTTGAACTATAGGCTATATAGGAAGGAATTAATATTTCAATAAATGTGCATTAAAATATCTTTTGATGAAGCTTGTGACAGTAAGATAATATGACACAACAGAACCATATCAAGTTCTGTGTGAATTATTGCTTTGTATTGCCACAACACTTTTAAAGAAAGACTGTTAAATGGTTTAAAATGGAATCTCAGGAAATTAAGTAATTAAAACCTACGTACACAGAACAGGGTACGATAAAATGCTTGCTCTTTTTGTGTCAATAGGAGTTATTTTAAAAGCATATGGCCCTCTGACATACTTTTCAGGCACATATTTTCATGTCATTTTAGTGTCTTAGATATGTTATTTAAAGAGTTTTTTGTCATAAACCAATATATTCTACAGTTACATATATGCATACTTAACTGTAAGTATAGACTATATAGCCATAACTAGGTACATATGTATAATATTTTATAATAATTTTAACCTTTCACCACATCTTGCTAAATAAGGATGTATTGTTTTTTCCATTTGGAAAACGGATAGATAAATGAATGGGGATTTCCACATACAAAATTCCTGAATGCTTGTCTCCTAATCCCCACCAACGTCATACTGTTTTGCTTACACTGTAAAATTTAGCTTGTGTCTTCTATAAACTTTAGATCATTGGCACCTTTAAACAAAATGTACTAGCTGGTTTTCTAAAATGCATAGAAGACATAAGTGATCTTCAGGTCATATGGTTTAATATGGAGTAGCTAGAGAGTGACCAAAAGTTAGTTACTCATTTCTTACAAAAATAAAGATGTCAAATACCTTTATGTTTTACTCTGAAAAAAATTGAATTTAATTCTGACTGAATTCTACATAAGCATTGAATTACAGGTAAACACATAAAAGATTAAAGACTTTATTAAGAATTTTATCGTCACTAAAATAGCAAAAGTAGTAGAATTTGATAAAATGTTCTTTATTTAGATCAGATAGGCAACTTCTTGAAGAACAAGTAGAATTTTTAAGTTTGAATATTAATTTCTACAATTGCGATGGCTACCTAAGATGAATAGTGACAAAACTTGTGAAAAGAAGTAGATAAGAAATATCAGATTTACAAATAAATGACACTATTAATAGTCTTTCAGAAAATTTATATTTAACATGCCAGACTTGAAAATATCTGTCTATATATTCAGTTATAATACTCAAATACTAACAACATAATTTTTAGTTTGGAGATTAATTTTATTTGAATCTTTTTTAATGATGTAATATGTATTCACAATTTATGGCATTTAAGTACTGTTTCCTGTCATTATAGACAAGAAAATAAAATAAGAGAATGTCATTGCTGAAGAAATTTCCAGGAACAATGTTTTTATGAAAACCAGTTTTACTGTAATCAGAAGCATTTTGGAGAACATCAAGATTTCACCCTGTCATTGGAAGTGACATAGCAATTTTAGTATTTTTTGTACTGCATGGACAAGATGGTATTACCTTTATACATTTGTTTAGCTCACTAATATTTTTTCAGTCTTTTAACATTGATTAGTCTATGTGTTCAATTATCTAAGAATGGAAACATCTTCTATAATATATTGATAGATAAAAGTATTTATTACTAGTACAAACTGCTTGCAATGCAATAAGACACCATATCCTTAATTGTCCAAACCCGTATCCACTGAATTTCTGAACAATTCAAATGTAGATAGTTACAGATGAGTTTTTAATTGCTCTTAAAGCCTCAGATAATTCCTTGGGTATTTTCCTTCTAAATTTTATTTCCATTTACTTCCTATTACAAAATGACAGTTCCAATGTTTGAGTTGTCACAACATACCTTTAGTATTTACAATAAGAACAAAATAGTTTAAAAAAATACTAATGAGCTCACATAAACACAAACCTCAGCCAGGCAGCCCTATACAAAAATAACAACATCAGCCTCTGCTCACATGAGTGACCTGAACATGTCTCCTTAAACGTCTGAGAAAATAGATAGGATTTGTACAATGCAAAATCAATATGCTATTAGTTCCTTATCCTGACCCACTGTCACACCATCAGGACTGATATACCTTGGCGTGAAGAGAAAATCCTAGCCTCTGGACTCTATTTCCAAAACAAAATAGCTTTTTCCAACTTTTCTGAAACCCTTTAGAGTTGGATACAACTATCATTTAAACCAACACACCTCAGTGCAACAGTATACATTATTTTCCACCCAAAGTAAAAATATCTTTGCACCATGACAATGTGTTATTTGCTCATCAAAAGGGAAAAAGTGTTATCTGCTTCTGTCTACCTGCTCAGCTTTATTGATGAGTTATTACAGTGACACCCAATTTCTCTGCCTTCCAGATGAGATTAAGCCTCTGTTTGTACAGCATCATAAGGAAGTTTCCACTTCTGCTGATATGTGCATGTTTCAGGATAAAGCAAAGTTTTAGTCTCTATGGAATAAATTTAGTATATTATCCATAGAGTCCATTAACTAAAAAGTTGTGTCCATACAAATATTTTAAATGGTAACATATCGTAAATTGTCTTTAAATACAATTCAGCTAATATACATTAAATGGTAACATGAACAGTGTTAAAGACGAAGCTTCTGCTAAACTAGATAACAGCATGCAGCGATTAAGATATTGATTTTTGGAAAGTTTTTAATAGCTTATTACTGTGTTTTATGCAAGTTTATTCCACTCTATTCTCCACTGCTCAAAAGAACCTGAATAAATACACGAAACAACAAATTTCTGCCTACGGAGACTGAAGGTTTTTCTACTTTTTCCCTTTGTTTTTCTCCCAGATGGATTTCAGTTACATTTGGAGCAAGGAAATGTGTTATAGTTCCTCACAAAATGTATTTCTTATATAATTTAAGAAGGCCATCTAGTAAGCTGGTATAACAGGTAAACAACACTATAAACAGTGAGCTTATGCTATGCGAATTAAGTGTATTTACTTAATCACTGTGGATAAAATGTATAGATCATACAAAAGATATTGGGATGTTAAAGAATTAGAAGGATATATCAGTCATGAAATATCCATAAAATTTGATTAGATGGGGGAAATCAAACAGAAAACCAAAGCAAATAAATAGGCTTTGGAGCAAGAAACAGAGGTCATATCTATAAATATTGCATTCATAGATGCAATAACTCTGGAAAAGATTTGTCAGAATAAAGAAACAATTCAGAATGATTTTATACAAAATAGTGTGGACAGAGAGAGAAGCAATTTTCCATTTATAAAAATTTTCATTGTGTTTTTATGACTACATTTTTTCGGCAACAAAATACAGGAAAGTGCAAATAAAAGCGCAAAACTGATATAAAAGCACTGAAGAAAGCATATATCAAAAGACAAATGAATTAATCTATTTCAGTAAGAAAAATTTCCAACTTGATCATAGTTTTTATTTCCTTTCACCAGAAAAACAAACGAAATAAATTCTAAAGGACTTTCTAGCGTAGAGAAACGCACAGTAAGAATCAACGAGAACTATATTTAGAAAAAAATATTGAAGGAAACGTCTAACGGGTAACTGATCCTTTAGTAAGAAGGATATGAATTCTCTACACCTTTTGTCTTAATCAAAATGAGAAACATTACTGGAAATATGTTTACCCCAGTGAAAAAAAGGTCATGTATAAATCTAATGTTACATAGTTAAACAGCTTTTGAGACAAAATCATCAGGCTGGATCTTCTAATTACTTTTCTAATATAAAAATCTATGGTATGATATCTGTACTGTTATGATAAAGAAATATATAAAAACTAAAGAAGCAAACTGTCTTTCAAGAATGTCATTAATTTTTAAATAGTACTTCTGAAATTATTGTTTAATTGCTTCTGGTCCGTATCTATCAATGAGTTCAAATTTCCTCATAGCCGTAATGTTTTATGATAAAGATAACAGCACTATCTGCCAAGTTAAATCTATCAGTCAAGCATATAATGTTGCAGATTTTCCAGCTATTGTAAATTTTGCATAGTCAGAAGAAAATCAATTATTACACTCACTTTGTAATGTGTAACAGATGCAAAGACCATTAAGACCTTGTCAAAATCACAAGTATATTGTTGCAATTTAATTTTCTATCACTCCTTATGTTTATACCATTTTGACTTTTACAGTAAAATGTGGATGACATGAGAAAGCAGATGATACATTGTTGCCAGATTTGAAAGTGTAATATCAAAATATGTGTAATATTGAAAGAAATAAAACCATTTTAGACAACCATTATCTCAAAGTATCAGAAGACAAGTTTCATTGACAATGTGTGAACATGATGCATAGGATACATAAACGTAAAAAGAACCTAACCAATAACCAGTGGGTCTACATTTTATATATGTGTTCTTGAAAAGCTGCGATGAATGGGCCAGTCCTGCCTTGAATTTGAACAAATAATTTGGGTCACTCCTGACATAAGATTTTGCAGTGCTCTGATAATATTATACAATAGTCAAAGGCAATAAATGAAGAATTTTGTATTTGGTTGAAACTGTAGATGTCAAAAAAGTCAGCTTTTAATAGGGAATAATCTTAATTTGCAGTCTTAATTCTACCATCAAAATGTGCGTTGACATAAAAGCAATATACAATGACGTGACAAATTTCCTGCTATATTTGATGGTAATATATTATCAAAAAGAAATAAAGTCAGAATAAATGACGCTGGATTATAGAAAGGACAAAATGTGAAACACCTATGACTAGGAAACAGACTTGTAATCTAGTGTCTCTTGCTTCTTGTGACACACTTCTGTTTTTTCAGGTGCTATCTGACAGAGACTTTTACAGCATTGAATAAACAAGGCTGTATACCCAAGGGAAAGAGACAAATCTGGAGAAATATATAGTATGACTTTTAGTTCTTGAAAATTCAGATTTTCTTTCCAGAAACTGGAAGGTCACTTAAAAAAAGTTTTCAGTAAGGATAGACGTTATATAAGGAAACGTATTAACTTAGTTTCTTATTTAAAAATAGGATGCCGTAAGTGTTTGGTGTTACTCATCATTATGGTCTCCTACCCTGAATCATTTGCATCTATAAATGGCAGTGTTATCCTACTATGCTGTTGGTGTCATTGTCAAGAGATGTTGCAGAAAAAAAATAATAATGGAATGATGAATCTAGTAGATGAAGAGGATGGTGTACTTAATGATAGTGACAACCTCAAAAATATATCATTGATCAGTAGTAGCACTTATATTTAATTGCAGTTGCCAAATCCATTTGGCACATTAATAATTTTCCAGCAACTTGAAACTTTGTCGTGGTTTCAATTGGGATAGAGTTAACTTTTTTACTAGCAGCTAGTATGGTGCTATGTTTTGGATTCGGGATGAGAAATACTTTTGATAGTGCACTGGTGTTTTTAGTTGTCACTAGGCAGTCAAGGCCTTTTCTGCTCCTCATATCGTGCTGTCAGCAAGCAGGCTGGGAGTGCACAAGAAGTTAGGAGGGGACACAGCTGGGACAGCTGACCCCAGCTGACCAAAGGAATGTTCCATTCCACATGACTTCATGCTCAGTATATAAAGCCAAGGGAAGAAGAAGGAAGGGGGGAACATTCGGAGTGATGGCATTTGTCTTCCAAGTGATGGTTACGCGTGATGGAGCCCTGCTTTCCTGGAGATGGCTGAACACCTGATGGGAAGCAGGGAATGAATTCCTTGTTTTGCTTTGTTTGCATGCATGGCTTTTATTCTATCTGTTGAACTGTCTTTATCTCAACCCATGAGATTTTTCTCATTTTCCCTCTTCCAATTCTCTTCCCCATCGCAACCTGGGTAAGCGAGCGAGCAGCTGCATGGTTCTAGTTGCCAGCTGGGGTTAAAACATGACAAACTTGAGTTCACATCTTTTCAGTTTTTAGATAAATGTTATAGTCAACACTGCAAATACTACATGGATCACAACACCACGTAACAGCATGATACTTATGGGATACTGCCATCCAACATCCAGATTAATATGGGGTGCCAGAAATACTCCATTTTGTCATTGGATGCTTAAATTCAAATCCTGATTAGTTCACAAATTAAATTTTATTTCTTGAACTTGTCTTAGTCCCTGTGTGTCCAAATCATTAAAACAATATGTCTCCCTGAATAACTGGTTTTGGAGAATGGAATTTGAAATAATTAAAGGGACACTGTGCATATTTCAAGCTATCTGTTCTCTATCGGATAGGGCAAACTAGAACAGAACAAACCACAAATGTTTAAGGTAATATTTTGTATAGAAAGAGAGATGTGAACCTTGAACTACATTGTCCTGTACATCCAGCCATTCCTTTATTACATCATTGCTTTGTCATTTCTCTTAAAAAGTTCTAAGGAAAGTTTTGCTTTTCTTTCTTTTGTATCTGTGTGGTCCATTTTTAACAGTATTATATGACCAAGTCAATTCACATTTTTGCCTAAAATGATCATGCCAGTTCCTGTTTTAGAAAGTATCCACCTGCCACAGAACACATAATTAGGCGCAATGTGACAGGTGTTTGAAAAGCAGTAGTTTAGCATAGACTAGAAAATAAACATGGAGGCTAGCAGCATAAATCAGAATCCCAGTTGTGAGGATCTACTGATAATGAATAAATTAAATGAATTGGACATAATAGGTTAAAGTAGTGGCTAAATCTCTGAACATTCATAAAATCCATTAAGAGATAATATAATCAGGATATTTTGGGAGGAAAGCTGTAAAGTCAAGACATCAGCATCACAGATTAAAAGGTAAGTACTGACAGAGAACTGAAACTGGTGGATACCAAAATTGAAAGAGAAAGGTAAATAGATTACATTCTACGGGTGAAATGTTAATGGCCGAGTTCTGAAGAAACTGAAAGAAGACACTAGATCTGGGAATGTAATGAATTTGAATGGGGCTTATTTGTCAAACTTTTGACTAAGAGATGATAATTATTTGTCCTCCTACTTATATTACAAGAACACTCTTAACCTTTGTGTCTACTATCACACAGATCCTGGATATGGAACCACTGTTGTCTCTGTTTTACACAGAGAGAAGTAAGCAATGAGAACCCAACTAATCTGTGGAAATCTTACAGGAAACCTGTCTCAGATATAAAATATTAGCATAATTTCTCTGAAATGTGGCTGAACAAGTTCTAATCATTAGTTTATCCTGTGTCAGAGCTCTGGCTTAACAATTTTAGGAACACCTGGAGAGATTATCAAAGCCATAAGGGTTCCAGCTGTTCCTCAGTAATGTACTAACAATCAACAAACTGTCTACCATGCTCCAAATAAATGCTCACTACTAGACCTCAACACTTCCTTTTCACATTAAGTGTCAATGAAGTTTTATTGGTAAAATGCTGGAATAGTGATATTAAAATAACAGTGATATTAATAATGATTTTATTTTAAAATACTGATAAGCTATTTAAAGGAAGTTTTAGGTAGTGTTCATGTTATTCTACAGATTTGTGAGAAATTTAAATTTATTCTGGTCAATGCGCCAAATAAGTAAAATGAAAACTAAGCATTTTACATGTGATGTAGTGATTTCAAGATGTTTGTTAGCTTTACCACTTTTATTAGTATTAATTCTGGAAAGCACAAACCTAAGTAAAATACCAATTTTTCAATGTTTCTATTCTAAGATGTTCCTGGAAATTTGGTAGAATGCAAAAGATTTTCAAATAATGACTGGATGTCTGAAAAAAAAAAAAAGAAATAGTATATACCCAGATACAGGTATATACATATACTGTGAAACTAGACTTTTTTTTTTTTAATTTAGAAAATACAAATTTTATTTACAAAATTATCAGAGTTCTAAATGGCCATAATATTCAGCTAGACATTACTGTTGCTGGTCTAAAACATATCTCAAACTGTAGCATAAAAATAATTTATTTTACAATTATCTATTTACATATTTAAATTAAGGAAAATACAAGACCAAGGATCTGTACTGCATTTCACTTAAGCCATCTGAAAATCAGCTCTACAGATGAAGATCTAGATCCTGCTAGATCTCCATCATTTATGGAAAGAACGAAAGACATACCTCAAGAATATGCTTAACTTCGGTTTCAGACATTTATGTTAGAATGAATTGCTCTCTGGCGATGCCTCCTAGCTAGTCAACTTTTCCACAGACTTATTGACTGAAAGCAGCTGAAGAGAAAAGCCTGAGCATACAAACTGATCATGGAATGATAATGAGTGTGGATCAGTGGAAGCAAAATAAATTCCAAGGTACTTAATCTAAAACTTTCTCCATAAAAAACAAGGAATCAGCTTTCATTATATTCTGAAATGCTGAAGATGATTCTTTTTCCTCATGTTCAAGACTGATAGCATCAAACTACAAAAGATGCTGACAAGGGCAAGGTCAATGATAAAGCAAGCAGGGAGCTGATCTTAGAAGAGGAAATGGAAAAAAACATGGCTTGTTCAGCCTAGCATAGTATTTTTAATACACTGCCAGGAGTTAGAATTGCAGTGTTAGAAGCAGCTTACTATAGATGTGAAATGTATGGTCTTGCCATAAATATTTACATTAGCCAAGGAACTATTATTTTGCTAGAAGCTAGGCAGTGAAATTCCCTGTCTGTATCAGATGTAATCTAGGAAAAGAAAGACAGAGAAGGAGTATGATACCTCTTTACAAACACATCAAGGGTATAAACACCAGCAAAGAAAAAATTACTCTTTAAGCTACAAGTCAATACTGGCACAATGGTGGATAGGTATACATTGACTGTGGAAAATTTGAATCAGAAATTAGAAAAATATCAACTAGCCACTAAATGTGTCCTAAGCAGTGCTCTGAATAGAAATAGGTTTGACAATCACAAGAAAGAAGCAGAAAAATTAAATCAATGTAAAGGAAAAAAGAACTATTTTAAAATAGAGAGGTTTTGAGCTATGATCACTGCAATCACACAGGTCTAGTTCTGACACCCAGGAGCTCCCTTTCAGAGCTATGTTTCTAAATTCTTGCTGAAAACACAATCTTGCTGTGTCAGGGCCTCTATTGGCTTGAAAAAGAAATATTTTCCAATTATACTAGAAATGCTATTCTTAGACTGTGATTGCATGATGCAAATGATTTCTGAATCATCTTAGTAGCAATCTTTTACACTTCAACTATATATGGAAACAAAAAAATTAGAACAGTAGTTGTTGACAATAAAAGAAAGAAATAGTCCTGTTAAAGAGAGCCATGCAACACACCTCCAGCTCCTTTAAGGTACAACATTCTTAATGCACAAATTGTTCTACAAGACACTGTGGCAAGAGGATTTTTTTTGCAAACAATTGGAGCTATGCCTTAAATAGTGTAGTATATTGTAATTTCTTAGTTATCTAGTATTGTCATTCATACCAAGTAACTGTGACGAAATTATTTTTAACTATAACTTTAGCCTTGTCGTCACAAGTAAGAAAGTGATTATGCATAGGCATAGGCATTTTACAGAAGAAAGAGATGTGAGATACCTGCACAAGAGGAAATAAAACTATTGAGCTTCACTTGTTCATGGATCAGTTATATTTTCAGTATTTGAATTTCTCAAAATTATTCTCAAAATTCAGAATTTCTTACGAAAATACAACACTGGTCATTCTGACCATCTCTAATATCGTTCCCATACTACAACTCGTAACTGATTCATCTTAATTGACTAGTTTCATATCAACAATCCTCTTTGACTCAGAAGTTAAGAAAAGTTGTGGTGTTCGTATGGTTTCAGTTTCAGTTTGCTTTATATGGAAAAAAACCAAAACAAAACCCAAACCCCAAGCCAAAACTCAAACCTAACTACATTAGAAACTGAAAATGCTCTAACATCAATCATCAGAAAGTTAAAAAAAAGTTCCTCATGTTCATATCCACCAGAATACACAACATTAAGATAGTCATTGTTTACATGATTAGCCCTATTATATTTAACTGTTGTATTTACATTTGTTAACAAAACCACACAATATTACTGAAGAAAGCCAAGCTTTGTGGAAAGAGGTAGTACCCTTTAACAGGTGCTACCAAATGACTGGAAAAACAGAAAAGCTTTTAAGGATACTAGATTTATGGTATTCTCCACATCAAAATAATATTACCTGAATAATTCAAATATTACTAAAATGTAACTTCAAAGATCTACTCAAAGCAAAAGAGTGTGTAAATATATTAATATAAGCCATTTACTTTATGTAATTTCAGTGTTGACCAAATATGCAGGTTTCTTGATCAGTTGCTTACTATAATAATCAATGAAAGGATAAAATTATTAATTTAATGTATGAACAGGCAAAATAGGAACTCGCCTATTTGCATGCAAGAGTGAACAAGCGGACTTTGGAATGATATGATTCTCAATACATGAAATCAGTTTGACTATATAATACAAGAAAAATTACACGAGACAAATGGGCCTAAAATATCCATGAAATGAAAAAATCTATTATGCTTATATCTAAACAAAGACCTGAAATATTATTTCAAATTAAGAATAAAATAAACAAAGCCTTTTCATCACTCATTTCAAATTAGATCTGCACAACTGATGTTTTATGATTCCTATACGTTACCTAAACTACAAGTACTCAACAGCACTTCTTGTCTTGTACTTTAAAAGTGATCATAATCATGGTATAAGTCTTGCATGTTACATATGTAAAAAATTGTATTTGAATCCAACTCTACCTATGTATAGAGCTGATTAGAAGTTTTCTGAAAAATGGTGTGCTGTTAAAAATGTTAATTGCTTGATTCTGAAACATTAAGTTGTAAACATGTTATATTTAATAACTTTTTGGTGACTTGAAGGTATGACTTCAAGAGGCACAACAGAGTGTAGCCCAGACAGATTGACTGATTTACTTGCTGAAGTGCTTTTGGGAGCTGCAGCCCAGAATATCCAGTTGAGTTAGGATTTCAATCTGTCAGTTACCAACTTCTCTGCTGATCTCCTTTAGGTGAAAGAATGAACTAACTTTTCTGAAATAACTCTTCCCACCATTTTCAGGGGTTTTTTGATTTTTTTTCATACCGTAATTTAAACTCAACTCTACTGAGATGATATTTCAAAGTAATCAAAGTCCATTAAAAAAAACCTACTTCAGGACAACACTTCTAGGTTTTCCTGATACTATATTCTATGGAATGACTGATTAGTATTTTGTGTGGGTGTTATAAAACATAGTTTCTTTAACCAAAAATAATTATGACCTTAATGTTTCATTCTGTGTCAACAGGAGAATAGTTATGAACTACTAATATACTGGTAGTTGGGGATACATTTGAGGCAGTGAAACTCAAAGTTTTCTGATGATATACAAGAATTACTTAGGAGATAACACCTTTTTTGCAAAGGAGACAGCAACCAGTAGATTTTGAAAAGGAAAAGGAACATAACTTACCCCTCACAAGCACTAAGCTGTAAGGAAATGAGAGAATAATGACTGAGTCAGACCCCAAGAGATATGTTTTAGATACTGCAAGTGATTTGCTCTTGATAATCTTTTTTCCTCTCTGAATTCTGCAAAACAATCTTTTACAGCTAGATGTTGTGCAGATGTAGGTGAAAAGGCAACAAAACAGGCCTAAAGCTATTAAATGTTCTCCTTGTCTGCATTTAAAGATTGGAAAAGATTCGTCATTGTTTTGCACTATGCTGCAGGTATATTTTATTGCTAGAGAAACAACTTAGATCAAAGGTGAATTCAGAGGGGCTTACATTTCTGTTTAGTAAGATCTGACCCATGGTCAATGCTGTAGAAATGCTGCCTAAGTGCTGCCTAAGATTTTCCCATGTGTCTGTCACATCTGAGTCACCCTGAATGGCATATTAGATCTAATCCCAAACTTTCTGATGGAAAAGTGGCTTTTCCTGCTATCATCATGAAATATTTCAGATAGAGTGAGTGATCTTTTATTAACTCAGAGAATTTGTTTTGTAGTAATCTCACTAGCCTACTGAAGAATGAAGGGCATTGCTTATGCTATGCTGGCTTTTCAAGGCTCAGTCATGGGTTCCTGGAGACCAGGAGCTCCAGGAGGGCTCCTGGTTGTATCCACGAGTTCTGCCCCCTGCTTGAATCTGAGAGTCCAGGGATCCAAAGAGATCCTCCTAGAGAGGATCAGTGGTGCCAATGTGGCATTCAGGTAGCACCTCTCTTGCAAGGTTCTTCAGATACAACGCATCAGCTCAGCTCCTCCTCTTTGTTCTAGGAGAACAAATAGGGCTTGTATGTGTGTTGCTGAATAAGCATTCTGCACCAAAATCTTACTTTGCTATGGGCAATTGTAAAAAGCACATTTATTTAACTGGTTAGTAGGCTTTGGGTTGTTTTTTTTTTGGGGGGGGGGTTGGGCGTGGTGGATTTTTTTTTTTTTTATGGCTAATAATTGTTCATTGCTGTAAGCCTTTGATATGTTATTTTTCTTGGTCTTGATCTAGCCAAGACTCTAACATTCTATTACTTGATAAGTACAATATGCACATTACATCAAATATTCAGAACTTTGCAGAGGTATTCTGCTTCCTGCTTGATTACCTACTTGACAATTCCATAGAATCATAGAATAATTTATGTTGAAGGACAACCTCAGGAAGTTGTTTGGTTCAACCCACTGGCCAGAGCAAGGCCAACCTTGTAAAACAGGAAAAGTATGCGGCTGAAGTTCAGAAAAAAAATTTGTCCAAGGGTAACATCTGTGGGAAAAGTGGCAGAAAAATAGAAATATCTGGTACAAGATCACTCTTCAAGAACTTGGAAGGAAAATACTGTGAAATAGACAAGCCTAAGCTTAAACTATACATACTTATCTCAGTCTAGCTGTTTAAGGGCTAGACTAAAAAGATCTCTATGCCATGACAACAACAAGGGCTGCATAACACGAACAAGGATAGTAATACAAATCCAGTTTAGGAGCTCAACACTGCAGTGAATATTAGCTTAAGACCAGGGGCTCTGCTCTGCCTCAGCAGACAGTTCCCTACAGCATCCTGTCTCAGGAACTCCATGACCAAAACTGAGGTAATACACAGGGTAGTTTTTAAATACTTATAACCAAACCATTAACAAAACTAATAGGTTACTTTAGAGATGTTTTATGAGTTATTTGTGTGTTTAGTAGGTCTTTTTTGGGCAAATATCAGCAACATTATTAGACAGAGATTAAATCTATTATTTGGCCAAGGCAGAGTTCCTTGCTTAAAGGATTAGCAGACTTTTGCTTGTTACCTTAATACTTAATAATCTAGGATATTTTTCCTTCTGTTCCTCAAAATCCTTTATGAGTTTTGCATCCCAGACAGCTGTGCACAAAAGCCTAAATGAAACAGATGGTTTCATTTTATCATTTACTTCAAATTGCAAGATATATTGCATTCTTTATTAAGCCAGGCAAGTTTGAAGCTGTCCCAATCTTTTTTTTTATATGTTTCTATACATTAATATGTTAACCCTTTTGCCAGAAACTACTGTTATTCCAATAATATATTTTTGAAGAGTTAGTTTAGGCTGTTTTGTGTGGGTTTTTTGGTTGGTGGTTGTTTTTTTTTTCCCTTTAGCTTTTAGTAGGTAGAGCTGCTAAAATCCATGGTCATACACTTCTTTGATTTTTCCCTGCATCAAAATATCACCTAGTGATAGCAAATTATATGGCTTTTTTTCAAAAATCACATTTTTGTTTGACTAATTAAAATAGAATTGCTATTTTAGGGCCCCATTTTCTTTACCTCAGAACATGAAACAAAATCACCAAAGCCAACTACTAAAGCTGTAATTTTCTAAGGCATCTTATTTTTTTCCATGAAGCTCAGTCCAAGCACCTGGAAAAGCTTTGCTGTCTTGTGGACTCTGCCTGTTGTCATGTACTGCAAGACAAAGTATTGGCTTTCAGGGCTTTGTGAGTTTCCACATGCAATGTTTTGAGAGTTCTGGCAAACATTCAGTGAAATGGTAGTTTTGAGAGGTCCACAACTACAGCTAGCTTTGAAAACGCTGATGCCAGTTTCTTGGGAGGACTGAATTATTTGGGGACGGGGAAGGAATTTTAGAAGCGTTTTTTTTCAGCTGTGTTTTTCCTCACAATTTTTTTCCTTCTATTTTAAAAGTTGGTTTCAAAATCAAAATTCAAGTAAAATTTATAATTTTCAAGACAGAAGAAATCCATCTTTCAGCTAGTTTCCCGAGTCATCTTTTGTGTCCATGTGACTTAAAGTACCTATCATATGCATCATCCTTGCTGCCAACTAGTTTGGAAGAGGCTTTAGCACAGGTATTTCTACTGCTGGGGTGCAACTGATGCAAAAAAGTCTGTTTTCATTGCTATTTGAGGTAAATTTTTGGTTCTTAGTAACCAGAGAATCCTACTCAGTTTCTAATTAATTGGCAACAGAGAAAAAGAATGAACACTATGGTAATGCAAGTGAATGATTCTACAAAATTTTTATTTCTTTAATACTACAAAGTGTTGTCAATTTTACATTTATGAAGTTTAATATATGAGTGGAATATGGAATGGCCCATTCAAAAATATAAATTTATTTTCTCCTGCTTTAAAATATGCTGTCACTTGGATCCTGATCATCGAATCATCAAAGCCAACAACATACTCTTCCGTTTCAAGTACTGAGTGCAAAGAATGAACAGTGAATATTCAAAGTAAGCTGAATGTGTGCTTGCACAAAAATTTCAACTAGTACATAAGTGATAATCACAATATAGTCATCAAGGAATTGAGAAAAAGAGACCCAAAAAGTTTATCCCACATTTCAATTTCTGTACATGTGTTAAACCTTGAGCATGAGACGTGCAGTTAATTCCTGCCTTGTGCCTATTTGGTGGAATTCTGTGCCATTCATTTACATGTTACATGAACGTAGCACCTGTAAATAAGTAGGTATTCTTCGTGTCGGAGGCTGCAATGCAGTTTCATGTACTGGAAAATAATATGTTTGAAAAATCTGCCTTTGCTGTCTGGTGACCACCACTTGTAATCTACCCAATTTATGCCGAAGTTAAGATTTACATTCTAAAAATATATGTCAATATTTTACCGTGGAAGACATATAAAGGTAAAGTGATACAGTTGTAAAGCGATGATGCAGAAAGCAAGTAGTGGATTCATAATGGAAATGTGCTGGAATTATTGATTTATATATAGCTGGAATAATTTGCTACAATTCTGTAAAAGCAAATAAAATACATGAATAACAATGAAATGATATGCAGATGGTTGCAGTTCTAGTCACACTGAAGTAAATGAGATTTTGATGAGAGAAAGGTTGTACTCCAAATGAAACAAATATTCTTTTTCTTTTTTCCTATCCATAGTCCTGTGTTCTATTTTCTTTTTGAAAAAAACACTTAGATTTATGGATAAATTAGTATTATGCGTTCATAATCTTTGGTGAATTCCTACCAGCTATACAGATGACTAACAAAGAATTTTGAAACATACTATAAAAGCAGAAATATAAATATTCCCTGGTCTCAAACATTTGTGGTGCTAAAGTAGGGCTGTAAATATTTATTAATTAATACATAGCAAGAGACCCCTGAAAATAGCCAGAACAAGTGAAAGTACTGAAGAAATTCTAATGCGCGTATGAATTCTTTTGTGGTTTGGGTAGTTTGCTTTTTTTAATTATAAATTCATTTAAAGCATGAATAAAATACTCCAGGAAAAAAAAGGAAATAATATGCAGCTGAACAGAAAAACTGAAATATTTGAAGATGCTGAACAAGTTACAGCTGTTAAATTAACTAAACATAGGATGCCTAATTCTTTCCTCCTTTGAAAATCTCAGCAAAAGCTTTCTTAGAGTATCTTATTTAATATAGTGTAATTTATGAGTAAAAGGGTAACAATTATTATTTAATAGGTATGTATACTTTCTTTTATATTGTATGTGAAGATCTCTCTGCCTTATTGTCCCCTTGAGAATAAAGAAAATGTTTAAATACATTATTTTTTGGACTGACTAAAACATTTCAAACCACCATAGCAATGTTTATAAACCTTATTAGAAAGTCTATTTATTTTACCTTTAAAATACAAATGAATAAGCTATAAAACATTTTATATTTGGAATTGAGTTCTTTTTCCCCACATCACACTTTTGCCCAATATTTCACAGGAAAACAACAGAAATAAGACTCAGATATTACAGTAAATTCAAAAGAATCTATTTTGTAAAGCAAACCATTAATATTTTTTATGTTTTATTAATAACTATTTGCATTATTATATGAGCTTATAATTCTGGTAGAATATGTACCTCACCAGAAGAACATCTCTTAGGAAGAACTTATACATAATTAAGTAGTAATTTCTAATAAAAAGGAATTAAGGAAGGTATCTCTAGCTCCTGTCATAGCTTTGGTAGGTAATCTATCCTTAATCTGGTGCTGTTATTCTTTTCACAGGTTACTTATCCAGGTGTGCAGTGTAACCCACAACAATACTTCTGTTGGTTAAAATATGAACGTTTCTGGAGAAAAATACCTTTACTTATTCCTTAAAAAAAGAAACTGCAGTGATAAAATAGATTATATTCTATATTGTTACCTTCTTTCTTATTCCAAAGAAGAGCCATTTTTTCTGGGTCATCTAAAAATATTTGACAAGCTGCTGTATTATGAGTGCTTCAAGCAATGCTAATTAAACTGTCTCATTTTCTGTATCTCTTGGTTGGCAACAGGGCTCTCTTCCTATATTCTTGGAATTTGGGGCAACCAGAATTTTACCGTTCGTGAAAGACAGATGTACTGAACCACCTAACATGAACTATACGCAGATACTTGAGGTCTTCTCTACTCTAGAATGTGGCTTCTGGCTACAGTATGCACTAGATTAACTGCTCAAAATGTTTTGTTTAACTAATTGTATTTAGAAAGATTCATTTTCTTTTCTTGTCTGTTAACAATATCAGAGAATAATAACAGATGACAATGACTGCTCACCTACTAATTTTCAATAAAAACAAAACTGTGATTTGCAATATTTTAAAACATTATGGAAAGAACAAACAATTTCCCAATTTACCTGTTTTACATATAGTCATACATTGGACATTTTCATTTTGGATACATTGGCAAATGTTAAGATAATTTTCTTTCTGTTGCATAGTAACCTATTTTAAAGTTATAGGACATTTCTCAGATAAAAATAAAAAAAAGTTTTAAATTATTTGTCTCATTTTGTTCACAGATCATTTAAAACATCAAAGTCTTTATCTTTCCTTTGAAGACATCATGCAATATGGTGCAGATATTGAACAATTAAACCTCCTGGAGTCTGACCTTTGCCTCTGAACATTATGCAGTTATACTTTTGCTCCCACATGAAGTTCCTCATAAGAACAGTGTTGAATAGCACAAACGGGTAGATAAAACCACAACTGTTGACATTCCAGTTATAAAAAGACAATATTAAATGCCTGCTGGCATGCAAAATACCATCTTAAAGAAAACTGAATAAAATACCTCAGTTGTTACTATTTCTTAATCAAAAACTAGGTGTTTCCTGAAAATTGTTTTCCATTGGTAGAGCTCCCAAGAGGAAAATACATGTAAAAGAGCTGTCCCTCATGAAGTGAGGTGCTGCTGACAATTGTTGCATAATATGAGGCTGAATTTTATGAACTTATTGTTTCTTTTCTCTAATTGGATTTTCTTGCTTATCAGATCCTGATGAAAATTTATCAAATTAACACAGTAGTAAAAGGTAAGAACCACTGTCATCCTGGTTCCTAGAATGTCTCCAACTTCTTTTCTAGCATACTTTACTAGTGATTTTCAAAATTACTCTTCCTGCTTTGTTGTAATTGGAATCAATGGCTGCATCAACACAAGGGAAAAAAAACCAAACCCAAAATGCAGTCTTCTCCCCTACATAAAATGGTGGTTGCTAGGTGCTTAACCATCTAAATATACAATGTTAAATGTTTCATTTAGGTTCATAGTTCAAATATAAAAGGTTATATGATAACAGAGGAAAACTTATTTACTCTTCCTGATATGACAAAATAATATAAGGCCTTGTCTGAATTTCCTCCAAATAGTAAGAAATATTTAACCTCCTACACCACTACATTATTTTACTTTATGTGAAATTATGTCATACGAATGAATCATAATCATCATCACCAAATTGACTAGCACACTCAGGTCTTATTTTTTTATTGTTTCCAATTAGAAGTTTTCAGTTTAGAACAAAAGTTCTTGTGATCTTTTCTGAAGAACATAGCCTAAAATTTTACCTTTAATCTCATTTTCCTTACTCAGATCATCGAAATTATACAGTACTTTTTTTGTGACATCTGTCTTAAACTGGATCACTACGACCATTAGTTATTTTTGACTTCCTCATTACAACTTGATACCATTATTACTCCTTATCTATAGAGTGGGATTTTGATTCACATAGGACAAATTGCATGGCCATACAACAGCAAAAGTTAAACAAAAGAATGCATTGTTACCTTCTGTGCTATAAGTATGTCCAGGTCTACACTGTAGAGAAATAATAAGTGATCCTGCAACTGAAGAATGTATCATAGAATGAACATGAGGGAACTGAGTTAAGATTTTAAATAACTGGAATTCAGTCATTTTCTAATCCTGCAGTGCTTCATCTAGCAGTCTTATGACAGTGTTTTTGTTGTATGGTGTATGCATACTAATGTATACACCTTAAGTACAGAGAAGTTTATGGTATGGTTGCTGAGGCTACATAAAGCTCTTAGATTCTAAAACTATGAGCTTGCACTCATCAATGACTTTTCCTTCATGGTTAGTTTGAAAAAAATAAATGTCAATGTCTCTAATTTGAGAGAACTTGCCCTTCTCCTTTCTGGTTTCTGTTACTAAAATGCAAGTAAAGCTTGTTTAGTGGAAAAAAAACAGATAAAATAAACTGTAGTACTATTTGAAAGAATAGATGGATAGTTGTTTCCAGTCATGATGGTTTCAGTTCAATAACAGAGTTAAGCAATGACTTATCTTAAACAAGTGTAGTCCAACAGAACTGTAACTGTTTAAAGCCAGATACAGATTTAAAGCCATGTTTAATTATATTTATATAAAGTCAGATACTAAATATGTCCTTTTATAGACAAGATAAATTCAGGTATTAAATTCCAAAAGACAATGAATATTTTTTGTCCATTTTTGTATTTCCGTGTCCTGATAACAATATGGAAATACTCTCTGGTTTAGGAATCTAAAAATGCTATGACAATGAAATAAGAACAGTGAAATGTAGAAGCTGAATTTAGGAAGAAAAACCTGAATAAATATGAATAACATATTATCCTAAGTTACTTCAGCTTTCTTTACACAGGCTTAACAAAATCAGTAATAAGGATTAGGACCCATTTTGTAAGTCAGCTCCTAATTATAGTCTCAAAGTAATTGGAGATAATTTCAGAAGAAAGGGAGAAAACAACATAAATCTCCTAACATTGTTATTTAATTAATAGTATTTTTTCTATATTCACTAAGACTGTGGATGCCCAGTCCATAAACAAAAAACTCATTTTGCAAATAATACAATGTAATGAGACCTTTCCTATAAACTTCCCAGAACTAACCATTCACCAGAACTAACTCCAGTGGCAGGGGTTTCAGATAATTGGGCCAGGCTAATAGATTGCATATGCACATTTGCAGAAGCTCAGCTGGTGGGCAACAGCTTGTTAAACCACCAGCACTCAATTACTTTTGTCCATGTTGGAGCCTACATACGAACCCATTCATTTCCAAGTCTGAGGCATAGGATTCTAGTGTCTGCTTACTTCTCATGTCACTTCACCCTGACAATTTAAACCATAACCCTAGGTGACTAGATCTGCAAAGAATTTGCTTGAAGTATTAGACTCATAGAATATAAGCAATATAGAGCAACAAGCAACTAGGAAATACTCTGTTTTTAAAAAGAGGTACTAGACAAAACATTTTGAAGTAAAAGTCTTTAAGTGATGCAGCACATAATATTGTAGAATTTGTAGGAATGAAGAAAAGTATGATCTCAGATATTCCAGGAGGACAAGTTTCACAAGTTTCATGGAAAGAGGCCGTAGTTCTCTGTTTTTTTCTTTTAAGTTTCTGCCTTTAAAAAATAATGACAGTCCCAGATTTGAGCTAAATACTCTGTCATTGAAGAAAAAAATCAGCTGTAGGTACCATCATCACTGAGTTAGTGAAACTTAGTGCTCAGTAAGGATTGTGCTCAGAGCAAGCCTCTACTGCTGAAGCCAGAGTATCGGCAATACTTGGGGCAAAGTTTTTCCCTTAAGTATGAACATTCAGGCTACAAGCATTGTTTCAAAAATAGATGTGATGGTCCTTACACAGACAGGTTTCCATAGTTTCTGGAATTTGGAAAGTAGCTTTCTGCAGGATAATGAAAATGGTAGGGTGCTCAGGATAGCAATAAGAAGGAGCCAGACTTGCTACAAAGATCCTCTGGTGTCATTAACCCAGTGTAAAGTGAATGTCTCTTAAAATACACCTGCTCTTCCCTGCTTAGGACATAGAGAAGAAATGAAAACATTACTCACAGAAGAGTGAAGCTATATTCAGAGAAAAGCATTGCCATAGGAAAAAAAAAAAAAAAGCTAAACAAAAGACAATATGAAGATGCCACATAATCAGAACTGAGCCGACCTTTGCCTTTCTGCTTCTTTAAATGTGAATGAATAGGATGATATCCAAAATAAATATGTTAAAATAAAACAAGTGTCTTGCCCCAGTGATCTAAGTGAAGAGAAAGAGGACAAGGAAAAATGTGAGCACAGTTTGAAGAGTTTTGAGGCATACACCTGGAAGGCAGACATACAGACTTGAAGGAAAAGAGACATTTGCTGAAGGGAAAGTCCCAAAATCTTTACATATCATAATAGCTTAACAACTTTTCAAATACTTTATTTAGATTAAAAATGTAGGGTTTTCAATCTGTAAATTCTCTCTACAGAATTCCAAAAAATCTAAAAGATAATAAACAAATAGCTTAGTTAGCAACAATAAGACAAGATAAAATATACAGTTAAAAAGAAAAACTTTAATGTACGACTATCTTTTTAAAATGTTCAGAAACACCAGTAATTTATTAATCATTATAAGAACATAAAAATGTTGTACTATTTCCAGAAGTGGCCAGAATTAGATTTCTAGGGAAGATTATGAAAAAAAAAGAGTAGGCATAAAGCATTGCATCTTCAGAATATCCTCCTAATTCCAACTACTTTGCAATCAGGAATGTGCTGAAACAGAGATCATAGCATAGCTATGATGTACGGCCATTTCTATTCATTAAAGTTTAAGTAACTGCCAGTAATTTGCCTGAAACTTCTAAGCTTTAATTTTGGGGAAAAAAATAAAATTGCTCTGTGTAAATTTTCTTAAATTCTTTTGTCTACTGTGACTGAATTCAGTCTTTCGTTATTTTACTTCTGTAGAGATTACCTTCTATTAAAACTATGGCAAATAAATGGCAAAAGAAACAAAGTTGTGGTGGAGAAGGGACAAACTTCATGGAAATGCAGATTAGAAGAAATGTTTTCTTCAGAAAGAGAAGAAAAAGAAACAATGAGATGCTTCATAATGGCCAGCCTGGAAAAATCCTATGCTTGCTGAGCTACTCAGAAGTAGGGAGTGTTCTTCCCCTGAAGCAGGAAACGATGTAGATTGTAGCTGTGTGATGTTTAGCCATTGGAACAGTGTCTAGCTATGTTAAATGTCTTATAGAATCTGATTATCTCGGCATCCGTAGTAACATGTTATTCGTTAGAAGCAGTGATGATATAATTGTCTTCACTGAGCAGTACAAAGTATCTCCTTCTATTTCTTACAAAAGTAAGGGTTTGTGACTGTTTATAAATATTCAAATTCATAGTACCATCAGAAGGACTCATAATGATATCTGGAAAAAGAAAATTCCTGCATTAACAGTTAAAAATGAAGAATGTCAGTGGTAATTTGAGGACAAGGAATACATCAGAGTTACCCTTATAAACAGTGATATTTAAGGAAATTTTTCCAAGGACCTTTGAAGACATGAAGAAAAGTTTACACTGTAGTTAATATGATAACTCAAAAGCTAACAGAAAAATAATAGAAGTCAGTGTGCTGTAAACCATCTATTCACCCCAGCTTGTTCACGTTTATAAATAAAATATATGTATATATAAATACCCACGAAAGTTAATCCATTATTAATTAATTAACTTTGCATGTATATGTATATATGTATCTAAAAGTCCATTTCGTATTTTGGATTGGTATAAGTTATGTGACGCCTGGCTATTTAGTGGCCACTCAAGTAACACAATTTCTAAAAAAGAAACTTCCTGACAAGTTAAATCTTCACAGCTACTGTAGGAAAACCTGCAGTAACAGATTTCAGAAGTCAAGTGTGTTTCATTGTCAACACTAAAAGACTTTTGTGACAGAATTAGTTGAAAATGGTTCTTTTAGGTTTGTCTAGGTAATTGGAAGCATTTTTACCCTATTTGTCAGGTTAGTTTTTAGCACAGGTGGTCAAACCAGGAAAAGATAAGGGCTCAGGACTGATGTCATTTCCTGGTTCTCTTAGCTTTCCTCTCCAGCAGTAAGATGAACTGGGTTGTAGAGAATTACTGACAGTGAGGGAAAAATGAGAATCTCAGCTATGCAGTACTGTAATTCTCCTCTGAAATGTGTCACTGTCCCTTAGGCAGCTTTTAATACCCTTTCAAGCTTTGTTTGGTTTTGAATTATAGAAGAAAGATACTAATTTGCTTAGCTTATACAGAATCCTGACCCTAATATTTCTTATATAACAATTGATTTGTGCCAGTATTGTGTGTGAGTGGGTCTTTTTGATTTGGTTTTTTTTTTATTAATTTATTTATTCTCAGAAGAAGGAGGAACCAAAAAGATTGTAGACCAAAAACTGGAAAGCCTTACTTTCTTTCCTTCACAAATTCAAAAGACTTTAAGTGTGCTTTGACACAGAAGTTGAGAGGAATTTCACTTGAAAGAGTCATTATTGAATCTACCTACTCCTGTGTAAGTACGCTGACATGATTATAGTTAAGTTTCCATGTTGAATGTGAGGTTGCAAAAGGAACTTTTGAAGCATTATTTTATGATGTTGGAGAATGGGGCATGATTTTAAAAACAGTGATACAATGCAAAGATTTTGATTACAGCTTCAGTTCTTTTTTTCTTTTTCTCTTTTTCAAATAGTTGTTGCTTGGGAATTATTTTGGCTGGTAAATCACAAATGCCCTATGAATGTAAATCCTTTGTATACTGCATTAGTTTATACAGACACAAGTAGCACAAGATTAAAAATTAACCTTATAACTAAAAGCCTTTGTCATCTAACTACTAAGGAATCTAATGCCTCAGTCAATTGGTATTGTCTCTATTAAACTCCATATTGATTTCTTAGATCACAGAACTTTCTGAACTGTCTTAGGAATGGCTCAAAGATTCTTGAAGTGAATGAGTAACCTTTTTTAATTACAAAAGCAAACCTAGTTAAAACTCTTGCTACAACTTACAAGCTATCTTAAAACCTTTATTTACAAAATCAGTCGTTATGCTGTAAGAAGTTGGTCTAATTTAAAGACTTCCTTGGGTACATTTTATGTATGAAACCTCTGAGATTCACATATAAAATGTGTATTCATCTGTCTTAATGCAAACAATAACAGCAGTGGAGTTAATATAGAAATCGTTAAAACAGAAATTGTTTTCTTCTAGCTTGTTTTTCATCATCTGGATTTATTTTTCAGTTAAAGGAAAGAAAATACACTTGAGTAAGAGTAAACATTAGAAAGCTACTCAATACTCACAGTTCTGCTTTAATTATGAACACAAAACCAAGAACTATGTTGCAGATAAGTTAAAGATTTTTCAGTCAAAAAACACTTGCTGTTATTTGCTTAGATACCAGAGCAGTGAACTGCATTTAACTTAGGGAATAACAAAATAGCTTTATTTTTTATCTATAAATACTGTTATCTGTTATCTTTCTCATGAAAATTACTTTCTCTTCCATTTGAATGGTTTTTTTGTGCTAGGTAACTGGCTTTTTTAGAACATTACAGGAATCTCATTCTTTAGAATTAAGAGTTTCTTTAAACTTTGCTAATATCTATACTGATTTTAAAGAAAACTGAACAAAACTGGCATTAGTGGATAAATTTTGGAAAACAATAGAGCTTTTGCATTTAGAAAAGTGTAGGTTTTGCTGCCTTTATTTAGAGGCATGATACTGAAATGTGCAATAGATATATTTAACTGCAGCACATCAAGGAAACAGTGGGAAAACTGTTGACATTGACTCTATGGTATATCTCTTGTGCACAGAAAAAGTTCTTTAGGAAATCTGGGTACAAATCAAAGCCAGAACTCAACTAGACTATGAATATTATTTTTGTGAAAGCACAGATTTATATACTAATTTATTACTTGTATATGTAGGTAAGACACAAATCTGAAAGTTTTATTTATTAACAATACACAAGAATAATAGTTAAAACTTTAAAAAAGTTTAGTGTGTACAAAAAGGATCATACAGTATCTCTGGTTTATTTTTAGTGACACAAAATCATAGACTCATAGAATAGTTTAGGTTGGAAGGGACCTTAAAATTTTCTTTATTTTGTAAAAGTAAAGGATTAAAATTATATTCAGGTTGCTACTGGTCTTTTCCTCAATAGTGTGAGCGTACTAAAGGAATTTAGTATTCACTGTCCAGTCAGAAAAGTAACAGAATGTTGCTTTGAGTAGAGTTCATGATAGGGCACTGAACAGGCAGTCAATACAATAATGAAAAATCTATAAATATTGAGATAACATATTATTCAAAATTATGTCTAGTTTCTAGTAGAATCAGCATAATAACTTATTAAGTAGGTACATAATGGAATTCATTTGTCTATTCATTGTAACTATAGTACCTGATTTATAAATAAATAAGGTAAATAACCACATTTTTAAACAATTAATTTGCTTTTGAACAATGCTAAAAGCTATTTAATACTCAGCTTCTGTTAAGAGGCATGACATAAGCAGACTTTAAAAAAAAAAAGTAATGGAGTTCATTTGAAATATAGATAGACTGAAAAAAAATAGTTCCTTTGTGCCTCCTCAAGAACAGGTTAGTCATTTGTGTCATATAATAACATTTCTTTGTGAAAATCTTTTTAATAAGCCTAAAAGATTTTGTGGTTTTATGCATTTGCTATAATAGCCCATAAAAATAAAAGTCTAGCAAACTCTTCCCTTTTGCAAAAACATTATTTTTTTCAAACAAATTACATTTGGAATTTCATCTGGAAGTTGTGTAATTTTTGCAATGTTGTCTAAGTCACTTTTAAATTCTTACATACTGAAAATTGTCAAGGAATATCTTCCTGTGGTGGTATGTATGGGATGAAAAAGAAGGTTTGTTGCCCAACACCTGTTTTTACAAAAGTTCCTTGGTCCCCAGGGAAGATGCTCAACTTCTCTCTCTTTGTGGAAGTAAAGTGGCATTTTCAACTAGTAGGAGAAATAATCATACAGAAAGTACATCTAAAGTACTTTGAACATGAGAAGCTCTAATGAAGAGCAAAAAAAATATATTACATAAACCAAGAAAGGCCTCCTTACAACAAACTAGTTGGTACTTTCAGAAAGTTCAGATGAAGGGTGACAGGACCTATATGTCAGATAGTGGGAAACTAGAGCTTAAAGACAATGAAGAGGAGTTGACTATGTCTAAAAATATAGAAGTAAGAGCTCTTCAGAAGGAAGAAAAGATGGCTGAAGCCTGCCAAAACTGGCAGGAGGAGCACAAGTCCCCTAGCTCCTCTTATAAAAACTGGCTGAGAATGTTAGGTAGATTATTGGAGGGCCCAGCTCCTCTTCTCTATTAATACAGCACATATTTCTCATTTCCTCAAAGGCAATATATAAATTCACAACTTCAAGAACTGAATCTAAAATATTTAGTTGTGTCTTTAAAACAATCATATAATTTCTTTGGACAGGAAGAAAAATGTCTGTGCTACTCGTGGTGATTTCTGCTGCTACTCGTGGTGATTTCTACTGCAATAGTTAACAATGACTTCCACACATTACATTTTAAAAAGTAGGTATTTGATAACCTATATTTGTTTTCCATAAGTTCATATGTACCTCCCTGCATCACATCAAATGTCAAAGTACATAAGCTTTATAGTATGTTTACTGACAAGTATATGTCTCTTCTATAACAAATTCTAACAACTGGGAAACTTAAACTAATAATAACTTATTTTTCAGATATTTGTTTTTCTAGTTATTGTTATTTGGCATACATTGCATGGTTCTTTAAAAAATCAGGATGCAATATAAAAACAAAGTTAATTTTTAGATAATATCTAATTTGAAATGTTTAATGTTACTATAGTTCAATTACCTCTAAGGAAGGCCTCAGATGAATAATACGTGCATTGCAGTATCAGGTTTAGTATAGCTTCTATAGACAAGTAAGGTTATCAAAACAGTGAAGTAGACACAGACAAAACAGGCTTCCATTTTCAACATTTAAGAAACTGGAACATGTTTTAAAACTCTTTTGGTTCCTAAATCGAGTTAGTATAACAGATAACTCTTAGCATTTCATCTGCTTTAAAGAAATTAAGGCCAAGGTAATATTTTGGCTGTAAATTTACCTTCTGATCCAAATGTTTAGCACATCTACCTTCTGATAAAAATGTTTAAGTACATCTTAAATCAACTCTTATATTTTCACCATCAACTATAGTATTTTTGGTGAAGCAACTGCAAGTATAAAATTTATGTATCTAACTGTTTTGATTCACAGTTCATGTATTTCTATAAATAAAACTAAATATAGATACCTTTTAAGAAAACATAAGAAATTAGTATTAAAAATACGAAATGCCATTAAGTTAAATTTTGGAATTCAAAACATTGCATACGATAACAGTGGAACATGACTTTCTTCAAGCTGTCCTTTGTTTCAGAAGAGCTATGGCTAATTTTGTAATATTATATAATAACATTGTACAAAAGAAAAGTCTATTGAGCATATCTGAGGTTTGCTTCTCATCAACAAGAACCACGTAGACTAAGGGCTGAATTTAGGTGCCCACATATACGCGTTAGTTCCCTTTGAGAAAACCTGGGATATCAGAGACATCTATACTGTATTCACGAATAGGTGATATATCTATTAACCCTTCTGGATTGGCAGCTAGAGGACAATCAGGCAACCCTAAGACATCTCAAAGGACACCAGAAGTCATTGTTGCCAAATGAAAAATTGAGTAACTCCCTTGCCTATAGGAGCAATCTGGTAAAGAGGGAAAAAATAGATTGTGATATATAGTGTTAGTCAAGTATATTCAGTGATGCCTTTATCATACTTTGTGTACCTAGGAAGTGAGAAGATTAAACTTTATAGAGACACATCCTATTCTGAGGACGTGTAAAGATCTGGTAAGATTGTACTTGTACTCCTGGAAGGACAAGATCTTTCATTAATGTCTAGACTGCCTTAAATGGATGTATTAAAGCAGACTGGGATTGTTTCTTCTTCCATACAGTTGAAAGTCTATTAGGCAATTGCCTAAACTAGAGACCCTGGAAGGATGCAATAGCTGGCAGAGAACTATGAATCGGCGTTGGGCTTCTGGACATACTGAATCTCAAAAAGCAGGATGCCTTTTTATGCTTTCTCTAGAACTGGATTTATCAGCACTGGTCCTGAAGCAGAAGGGTACATAACATGGATGATGCAGACCAAAATGATGAATGAGGATTAAATTGAATGCTGCAGGCTTATTAAATAAAGACATTCATTCAGCACCATCTGGCCTCACTAATTTGCATATATGAAGATTAGCAAAGAGGAGGAATTCTTGTCTTTTCTGTGTATTAGCTTTCTAGGGGAGAATATGATATTATAAAGAATGATAGATAAGTTTCTCCCTCTTCCTTTACTCCTTGCTAGAGAGAATTTTACCAGTTTAGCATAATTTTATAATACTTTGCTCCACTTCAGAAGTGAGTGGAAAATTATAATTAAAAAATGTTGTCTGTATTCACTACTACTGTTTAAAGTTTTTAAGAGAAAATTAATTTAAGTAAAACACTTGAAAATTAGGAAATAATTTAATTGACTTATACGAAGAAATGGTTTTAGCAAAACTTTGTCAGTAACAGTACGATCTCTGGAAGCAAGGTCAGGCTTCACAGGAATAGTACAGATCTGTGGTTCGTATGTGCAGGGAGAAGACCAGAAAGGCCAAAGTTCACTTAGAGGTGAAGCTGGCCAGCGTTGTATCAGACAACAAGAAATGCTTTTTTAGTATGTTAATAGCCAGAAGAGGTCTAAAGAAAACAGTGGACTGATACCTGTTGAAGATGGTCATCTGACTAATAGGGATGAAGAAAAAGCAGAGGTATTCAATGTGCTTTTTGCCTCAGTCAGACCTTGAGTTACTCGGTCCTGTGAGTTGGAGGACCACAAGTGTGGGAACAGTGACTTTACATTTGCAGACACTGAAATTGTAAGGGGTCAGTTGTACCAGCTGAATGCTCCATGGGCCTAATGGGATTAATCCAAGAGTTCTGAAGGAACTGGCAATATTTTAGCTCAGCAAAAACTAAACAGAGTTCTCTGAGAATAAGAAAAGGCACTATTGTAGCCCAAGAGCCTCTTTTTCCTGAAAAATTTCAAAATTCTGCTGCAAAGTATAAAATTTTTGAACAAGACATTAACAGAGGTTAACAAGAGGCTTAACAGAATGAAAATTGCTAATTATTAATGAAAATCATTGCTAACTATTTGATCCCTATATATTTCTGCATATTTATTTAAGTAAAACAGAATGCTTTTATCTAAGAAAAAAACCCTCAAAAACTGCTTCGTGATGCTTTGGTTGAAAAAGCCAGAATTATTGACTTACCACAAACAACATCCAGTTAGCACTACAGAGCTACTAGCAACACTAACTTCCAGAAGGTAAAATTCACCAAAACATGATTTACTCTCTACTGCTTAGGTCTAGGTGTATAACTTACGATATCTCTATGTTTTTATCCCCACACACTTTTTTCATTCTGTAGCTTGCAAAAAGAACATTAATAAGTATTGTACATTTTTCTTGAGTTTCCATTTCATTGTTTACTTTTAATACACAATGCAGTGAAAACACTTTCTTGTGATAAATTCTTAAAACTGAAACTGTTATTTCTTAGTTTAGCTGATGAATTTTAATATGCAAATTAATATATAAAAATACAGCTATATTGCTATGAATATATTTTAAATACATTTAATTAGGACAATCTTGGAAATATGTTGATCTACTCGTATTCAGTTATTACCATTACAGTTCAAATATATGGGAAAGAAGATGCTCATTCCCTTAAGGAATATAAAAATAAAAATCACTTTTATGCTGCCGTGGAAATACATATGACCATTTTTACTGTAGTTCAAAATCTCGGAATTAATGGTGAAGTCTTCATTCCTCCTATATTTACTAGGGATCTTATAGGCTTCCACATGTTTTGATGTGAAAAATGAGGGTGTGAACACTTCAGATTCAAATAATCTTTTCCTGTGGTTAAAAGACAAACATCTGTAGATGGATGTTTCAGGTCATGAGTTTAATTGCTGGCAAGAATATAGTTATATTTCTGATCTACAAGGTTGTGAAGGAAACATAGTATTTGCAAGTATTTCTGAGAACAGGAAGGCTCATCTGCCCTGATGGTTCATCTGCACAAGTGTGTGGTGTTACCAAACATAGGAATATATATATAATTATATACTGAAAACATAAGACAAACACATTAAGAACTGTATCTCACTTTCTTTTTTGGGTATAGTTCTGTGTTTCAAATTAAAAGTGGTAGGTATATATGTGTGTCTATGTATACATACATATAAAGTGAAAGTTCTAATAGCCTCAGCTTTTTAACTACATTCTGAACTTTTATAAGCTGGGAAAGTTCACGTCTGCATGTTGAAGAAAAAATATTAAAAGAATCTATTCATGGGAGGGGGGATGTTTGTTTTTGCTGTTTGTTTTTTCAAGTGGCATTTGATTAAAAGTTATCAAAATATTCAAATTTTCATATGTGGAAACAAAACTTTTGCTTTGGAGCTATGAAATATTCTCTGTCATATTAATGTAGTATACATCAGGCAAGTAAATAATAATGTCCTTTAGGTCATGCAGCATATTTAATAATTTAGTAGAAGTTATCAAATAGACTTTTTACAAGGCAATTACTAAGATATAAAACTATTCAACTCAGTGATTCCAGTAATATTTAATGTTAATCTTATATATAGCCGGCCTGGGGAATATCTAACGTTACTGAGTTATCTTACTTTTTAATTAATTTTTTTTTTTTATAAAAAGGGTATACAAAACACAAATACATAGTGGTTAAGGGGGGAAAAGAGTGTTCATACTTATGTTAAACAATATAATAAAGAATGTATGCCTCTTATATTAGATAAATACCAGTTACTTAAAATTACACATTTGTTAGACAGGCTAAAAATTAATGTTTTCCAATGTCATTTCCCCACTTTATGTGCTCCTTTCCAGACTGTAATATATATTTGGTTATTAAGAATACTAGCAAAGCTCTCAAAACAGGAGGAAATTATTAACAACATTGAAGGATAATGAGACTTTTGCTTCTTTATGGGAAGATGAATAGTTTTCAGATTTTTTTCTTCCACATTACTTTTCCACACACCTTAAACTGTTTTAAGTCAAGCTAGGAATTACACTGAAGACCCACAAAGAGGTCTCATCTTCCAGAAGAAAAAGGTTTGAATAAGATCTTCATCTCATTTATGAGTACAGATAAATTCAACTAGGCCGTAGACCTCATTAGAAATTTTATGCTTGTGAATGGAATATTAAGAACTGAAATATGGATGAAATTTCACTATTTGAAGATATTGAAATAGTAAAAAAAATATGCTTAAATGAACACTAGTTTCTATAGTATGCTATCTTTTCTGAGAATACTGTATTATATTTTACGTTAGCATAGGATGATTCCAATTATATGAGAAATGGAAAGTTTATGCCTTTAGTAGGTGCAAAGAAAATAAACATAACCAAGTATAATTTCAGAGTACACTTCACTTATGTCAAAAGTTCTTTGTTTATAATGAGACCTTAATCAGATATTTATTAAGTCGCCAAACTTTCAGTGCATGTTCCATGATTTTTAGCAAAGAGTTTTATTGGATTAAATATTTTATGAGTAATATGTTTGCAATAAAAATGAGTACAATCATTCATGTACCTATGTAATTACTTTCAATAACCTGAAGTAAATTCTGTAATCATGATTAATACTGATTAGGCAAAGTTATTGGTATGGTTTGATTATATGGAAAAATTGAAACAAAAGTATTTGATTCTGCAAAATGCAGCCCTCCATAATGTACAGTTTTAAAAAATTATTACTATTTTCTGGTCTATACCTTTTATTTTTAGAATAGGAGTTAAATTCTGTTCAAAAAAAAAACAAAACCAAAAGGAAAAAAAAAAGGTCAACACAAAAAACTCACCCCCTGTCCAACATGTCACTATAGCTA
>VFFE01007237.1:2443006-2511714 GCA_008921705.1 Burhinus oedicnemus | reverse complement strand
GTACCCCAGGATGCCATTGGCCTTCTTGGCCACAAGGGCACCTTGCTGGCTCATGGCCATCCTACTGTCCACCAGGACTCCCACGTCCCTTTCCACAGAGCTGCTTTCCATCAGGTCAGCCCCTAATCTGTCCTGGTGCATGGGGTTATTCCTCCCCAAGTGCAGGACCCTACACTTGCCCTTGTTGAACTTCATGAGGTTTCTCTCTGCCCAACTCTCCAGCCTGTCCAGGTCACGCTGAATGGCAGCACAGCCTTGTGGTGTGTCAGCCACCCTTCCCAGTTTTGTGTCATCAGCAAACTTGCTGATGGTACACTCTACCCCTTCATCCAGGTCATTGATGAATATGTTGAAGAGGACTGGACCCAGTACTGACCCCTGGGGAACACCACTTGTCACAGACCTCCAACTAGACTCTGTGCCACTGATCACAACCCTCTGAGCTCTATCTGCCAGCCAGTTTTCAGTCCACCTCACCGTCCATTCATCCAACCCACACTTCCTAAGCTTGCCTAGGAGGATGCTGTGGGACACAGTGTAAAAAGCCTTGCTGAAGTCAAGGTAGACAACATC
Source organism: Burhinus oedicnemus (assembly GCA_008921705.1). NCBI lineage: Eukaryota > Metazoa > Chordata > Aves > Charadriiformes > Burhinidae > Burhinus > Burhinus oedicnemus. Next base: position 2,511,141 of record VFFE01007237.1, on the reverse strand, counting down.
CACCGCCCTCCCCTCATCTATCTGTCCAGTCACGCAATTGTAGAAGGCTGTCAGATTAGTCAGACATGACTTCCCCTTGGTGAATCTATGTTGGCTGTTTCTGATAACCTTCTTTTCTTCCAGATGCTTTGAAATGACACCCAGAAGAAGCTGTTCCATCATCTTTCCAGGGATGGAGATGAGGCTGAGTGGCCTGTAGTTTGCCGAGTCTTCCTTCTTGCCTTTTTGAAGACTGGAGTGACACTGGCTTTCCTCCAGTCCTCAGGCACCTCGCCTATTCTCCAGGACCTTTCAAAGATGATGGAGAGCAGCCCAGCAATGACATCTGCCAGCTCCCTCAGCACTTGCGGGTGCATCCCATCAGGACCCATGGACTTGTGGATATCCAGTTTACTTAACTGTTCTCTAACTTGATCCTCCTCAACCAAGGGAAAGTCCTCCTTCCTCCAGACTTTCTGGGTTACCTGTAAAGTCTGGGTCTCTTGAGGGCTGGCCTGAGCAGTAAAGACTGAAGCAAAGAAAGCATTCACTAATTCCACCTTCTTTGCATCATCTGTCACCATGGCCCCTGTCTCAGTTAACAGTGGACCCATATTTTCTCTAGTTTTCCTTTTGCCTCCGATGTACTTGAAGAAACCCTTCCTGTTGACCTTGACGATACCACTATAGCTAGTGTTAATAATGAAGACATGGGAAGGTACCTCACCACCCTTCCCAGTTCTGCATTGAATGACACCTGTGAGGTATTTTCAGATGTGTTATGAGGAACCACCTGTATTTCCAATCTCATAATATCAAAAATAATAAATTTGAGTTTCACTGCACAAGCTCTGAAACAAAGATATCACACCGATATAGTCTTTAATCTGAGCTGGTTTGAAGTAGCAGTGTGATTTGTGGAAAAATACCTTTACAACAAAACAACACATTGGTAAATTTATAACTTAGTGGACTAATTATACTTAGAATTTGTAAATGTTATTACTTATCCAAATAATTATCACAAACTCTAATTTTCAAAAATATTTTTTCTGATATTCACAATGACATCAGTATCCATGCTGATTGCTATAACCAAACACTGTAATCAGCCACAAAAACTTCTGTAATTCAACGTAGCTCATATGTAGACATTAGTATTTACCCAAATTACCTTTCCTTTTCACCTCTGTTACCATTGAGTTTTTTCTCTGACTGAAACCCAGAAACACTTTCTCATGTCTCTTTATCACTTGGCACAGCCTTTTTCCATTGAGTTGGATTACATGACAAAGAGGAAATCTGAGCAGGTTGCAGAGAGGAAGTTTTTGCAATGGGTTTTGAGATTAGATCTCTCCTGCTAAACTGTGCTTCACAAATCCAGAAAAGGAGAAATTTCTCACACTTTTACAAAAGAGACATGTACCGTTCCTTAGTATTTTGGGGTATGAAGTCAAAGTGGAAGAGCTAGGCAAGAGGATAATAACGTCAAGAAGGCTGCAACCGTGCAAGAGCTTCAATGAAGCAAAAGTTGAAAGAAGACTAACATCTATAGGTAATGAGTGCTAAAATCCATGGTAGACATTCTAATTCTATTTAATCAACCCAGCTTTGACAAGTGGGTGTGTAATTCATTGTCACCTGAGTCACTAATTGTTTGATTTTTTTGTTTATTTTTTAAATGTAATGATATATCAATGTACTATTATAATTGCTTATGTATAAGAACAAATATGTTCACCCTTAAAGAAAAGATATCTAAAACAATCGACTGTTATTCAATAGCTCCAATCTTAACATCTCCATCTACTTTACAAATGTTAGCTAATTAAACCTCATTTACAGCCAGGTGAAATATTTCTTCTTGACAATGTATCTAATGTGCAAATATATATTCTGTACATAAGCTCCCTGGTTCACATGTAACTCTTGTAAATGAAGTTTTTACATTGCATTTTCTATACAATATTTTAAAGAAGAAAATCACAAGACTAACTGAAAGAAAGAGGTAATTTTATGTCCATTAAAACTTTAAGATCAGTCTCAAATATACAATGATTAGAGTATTTGTGGCCTTTTGATTTGCCTGTGTGACAACAACGTCTCTCATCAGTGGCTTTGGAAGATTTTTAGCTTTTTCCCAGCATTTTTGTGTAACACATCAGGCGTCCTAAGATTACTGGGTTTTTCACTTAAGTAACCATTCAATTCTAATCAAAAGTCATAAGTTGACCTGTACTGTAATACTGTATTAAATAAATGATCTGTTGCATAAAAAATCTCTAATATAATCTAATATAATGCTTATTAACATACATACAGATATTTGTTTCTATTTTAAAAAGAAATTTTTTTTGTTTTCAAAAAAAAGGTCATACACAATGTTTTACCAGATTTATCTATGGCTGAAGCACACAGCTTTAAATTAAGAGTGTGTACTATGCATTTAAGAACAAAAGTTACCTCTTGACCTTACTGAGACTGATAATCCTTCATGGGTTTAATACTACATTTTATTGGGGAAAGAATATGAACTAGTTTTATTTGTAAAGTTGCTCTGTTAATGGTTTATGGTTAGTCTAGTGACTTCAGCTGTTTTTCATTTGTTAGTTTGCAAGATAAGAGGGCTAACAAGTCTTCTACATAATTTTCTATGTATTCAGTAAAATAATCTTATCCAGGAAGAAATTAAGAAGAAATGAAAAGTGACTTGGAATTGACAAACGAGTATTTGGGAGAACAAATTCCTTATTTAAATACAATTTTAAAATATTTTAATGAAGCGGATTAGAAAAAGGTGAAGAATTGTTTCTGTTAGTCAACCAGAAAAATTTTGAGCACTTGAGCAAAAGCTCACTGAGCAGTCGTGAAATAAAATGTCAGATAAAACTGTGATAGTAGCTTCAAAGTATTGTATATAGGCAAAATAATCTTAACTCTATGTATAGAGCGATGGGCTATAAATTATCTATTCCCACTTGGGAAAAAAACTCGTGGAATTACCTCAAACAGTTCTTTGAAAATAGCAGCCTATTGTTCACTGAAGGTCCAGAAGGTCAACAGAATAATTAGGAATCATTAGCAAAATAATTAAGAACAAAATAGAAATCTTTATTTTGCCACTGTTTAAATACTCAATACAGTCTTAAATGCTGTGGCAATTCTCTTGTATCTTTTCTTGAGTGGAGTCATCAGGACTAAAAAGTAAAGAGAAAGACATTAGGAACATTCAAGAAGTGTAAAAAGGCTCCCATATAAGGATGGACAAAACAAAGAAGGACTACTTGCTTTAGAAAAGTGATATCTAATTGGAGCTATGCTATGGTAAATATTAATAACTGTTAATGAATTAAAATCATGAATAATTATAAAATGTAACTTGAGTAAATAAAGAATATGTATTCACAACCTTTCATCTGGTATTGATAAAAACAATGGAAATTCCAAGCTGGATTTAACCTTTTAAATAAAATTTTACCTTTGAATGAATATTTTTGATACATATATGAAAATATTGAATGTGAATACTATAATATAGATAAGCACAGAAGGTACAACATAATTAAGGATTACTACCTAGCTGGGAGAAGCCAATGCTCTAGTCAGAGACATGCAAATCTGATGTGTCATAGGTAGTTCCAGTTAAAAACTTGGGAATAATGAAATCCAGGGCACCTTACTAACAGCTGTCTGGAAGTTTGATGTGATGTCAGTCTCACCATTTGGGAGCTAAAATGTTGATAAAGACTCTTTCATCATTTCAAAGATCAAAATATTAAGTGTTATGGTTTGTGAAGTTGAAGCCACATGAGATGAGAATTTAGATTCTCTCACCAACAGAGTTCCAGGTGCAAAACCCTACTGAGCTAAAAGGAGTGCAACAGAATCTTTCCTAACTCCAGACAAAATGACAGCCTACAATGGATTAGACTAGTACAGTCCCAGGACCTCTGGGATGCAGAAGCAGTAAGTGAGAAGGCCTACAAACCAAACTGTCACCTTTACATGGTAGAGATTTCTTACTCCCTAACAATTGCTGATCAACCTGTTCCCTGGTAACAGTAGCAATTTGTAACCTAGTGTAAATGAAAACTCAAAAGGAAGCTTACAATGGCTACCATTTTAAATAGGCAAACTGTATCGGCCTCCCTGTTGTCATTCACTCAATTCCAACACAACCACTTTCCCATTTCTGTCCAAACGCCACACAAGCAACCAGGAGAGGTCCCGTTGCACTGCCAAGCACAGGGGGCAAATACAGTGAAGAGAAATGTTGTCATTATCTTTACCAAATCTTTTAAATCCATTTTTTGTTTTTTGATGCTGAAACATTTTAAATATAATTGTCTCATATGAGCAATATGTTAAAATTATAAGGGAAAAACAGAGCTTATCTGAATATAAATATTCTCAGTTACAAGACTTCAGTGGTAAAGTAGCATGTATAAATTATTTTATATACACACAATGCAACATTACCAGCTGCTATAACAGGACTGCACAGCATAAACCTATTATAAATAGATTATCAGTTAATATTAACTAAAACTGTGGAATTTTCTGCCTTTTAAAAACTAAGAACAGCCAAAAAATTTAAGTTTGAAATCGACCTACTTTAAAAGTTAGAATTGCTTGTAAATGTTCTTCAGGTTCTAAATATTTTCATCCTTAAAAAAACCTGGATACATTCCTTAAGCATTTGAAGAATATTTTCTGTGTCACGTATATGTTACTTTTAGGTTTTAGACTATGAAATAAAACTTAGGGTTTTGCATGGTCACCAAGAGTAATGTATGCCCAGAAATTATATCTGTACTTAATATACTTACATGCTTCTCTTTAAAAGCTAATAATATTTAAAGTGTTTTCTTCAGAATGAATGTTTGTCCATAGCTATATAATGTATTGGTTTCTTTCTGTATTAAGCTCACTATTATTGGAACTTCTAGCACCCTCTGAAATGGAGGCAAAAATAAATGTTAACAAGAAACAAACAGGTTAATCTTATTAACATACAAGCCAAAACCTATTGTGTTTTGATGTTCCTATCTAAAATGAGAAATTGAAGACTACTTTCCTCTAGCTCCCACCTGACTACAGTTATAGAAAACTGTCTGAGAAAACAGTAAATTATTTTGTGCACTGGTGACTGACTGGTAGGATGTACGTGAAGAGATAAAAATGAATTGGACACAGTCATTACATTTTATCAGCAAGAGTTTTATAAACAATAAAAAGTAATAAAAACTTGAAGATAAGCACTTGACAGTGCCCTTTATACAGTAGGTGTCTCAGTGTAACCTTTGCCTAATGAGGATTTGGAGGTACTTAGAGGCTTGCTGTAATGTGACCAGTTCTCCAATCTCACACCAGAATTTTCATAATAGAAATGTTTCATGGGACTTTTAAAACTGCAAAACGCAAGGTGAGCTTATTCTGTTCAGCGGATGAAGTTGTATAGCATGTAACTCTTTGTTTAGTTTTAATATCAATTTCTTCATAAATAATTTTGCAGCACACACTACATAGTAATGTCGGTCCAGATCCAAGGAACCGAATACATAAAAACTAGACACACCAGTGCTCAACCTGGACCTTGGAGCATGATCAGGTCTCCAAAGCTAGTTATAAATAACAGCAACACAGATCTGAATCCAAAGCTACAGAACACTGACCAGGGGTCCATCAGAAGTTAGCACATTCAGCAGTTTCCCATAGGTGTCTTTAGGTAGGAAACAGGAAACACCGAGGGCAGCGGTGACTTCAAAATCCATGACATGCTGTCATCCACTCAGGATGTAACAGTCTTATTAAAGCATTTGTGCAAGAAGTGCAAAAGCAAGGTTCAGTATCTTCCTTTTTTAAAGGGCATTCAAATATATATGTTCCTAGAGATTACTTTGCATAAGTAGATGATGGCTACTGTAAGGCTGGGAATTTGCTTTCCTTCCTTGTGAAAGCAAGGTCCTATACAGTCAGCAAAGCAGTTCCAAGTACTAGTTCTTGCTCCCAAACCTGTTATATGAATTTTATGTCTGATGCCTAATTAATCAACAGTCCCTTGAGCAAGGACTTCTGTTTCATTTGCAAATCTTGGTTTTATATTGAAACTGCTTGATGAGTCATCAGCTCTGGGAATAATAGATATTAATACCACTTTTTTCTATTTTTTTCTTTTTTCTTTTTTCTTTGAAATATAGCATTGGTTTCTATCTGACATTTTTGGTTGGAAAGTGAACCTGAAGATATTGACTACTATTAGATATCTAGTCAACAGAGAAAATTTTTTCACCTTTTGTAAGGTGAGGGAATACGTATGTCCAGGTAAGTAATTTAAAACACTGAAAACAGAGAGCACAAGTCGACAATGAGTTTACAAGATGGTACTTTAAATACCGTGTTTGTTGCTCTTCTTTTGAAAATATATTGAAATATATCAGCCCCATGTCCTAGAGACAGAGAAAAGAAGCTGTACTGTTTTGAAGCCAAGTTCTGAAATTGTTGGCCTACAAACTATTCCCATGAAAAGGAAAGACTATTGGTCAAAGTACTGTCTTATTCAAATACTCATACACAGATCATGAAACAGTCTTGCACCAAAGCAGCTATAGATACTCAATAATTAGTAAGATTTCTGAAGCTGAGTCTGAAAGCGATGAAAGATGCTTATGTAAACAGATATCCTGAATAAAATCTTGTGCCCTATTAGATCCCAGATATACAAGGGGTTATACTCAGAAAGATTTATCAGTGAGGTAGAAGCTGCAAGACTGTTTACTTCCCACTTCCCTGATATTTTGCAACCCGTATTTCCTCTGTTTACATTCTTTATATGCAAAATAAACAGCTGAAATCTATACCTTGTAATAAAGGGAATGCCATACTGTAATATGAGTCGTATTAAAAACCAGAAGTACAGTGGTATTCAACTGAAAGCTATCTAGTTCCTTGGGAAATACGTAATATGATACTCAGGAACTAGAATACAGAGAGAAAAGTAACATCCAGAAGGCCATGTGTAGGAAAATATCTGATGAACATTTCAGACGTTCCTGTGGAAGGCTTTTATACTGAAAGCAAGCCTGAAAGGACTTGACATACCTTCAAAACAGCTAAGCACTAGTCTAGCAGATTCTCTGAAGTATGTAGTCAGGGAAATTAAAAGTATAAACGCCACCTTTTGGTGAGCATCTTTGAAAACAACTTGGAGGTTCTTAATCTTGAAAGGCATTCAGAAGAGGATTACACAGTAAGAATTTGGAAATCTTCCTTACTAAATTTTCCTTTCTAAATCTTTACAGATGCTTTCACTGGAAAATAAGGACCCTTAAAATTCATGTTAGAATTTTTTTCCACTCAATAAAAAAACAACCAAACAAACAAACCCCCAGAATCTTTGACTTTGTTTTGGTTTGATGGGGGGAAAAAAAAGGCCACTTCTAGAAATAAGAGATCATTTTAGTCCAGCATTCGAGACAATGAGAAATTACTGAGTTCCCATTCAGAGATGATATGCTGGTTTGTTTCAGACAGTAGTAACAAAGTGATCTCTCTACCTATCTTTCACTTAACAGATTGATGCAAAGATTTAAGGTACTATGAAGTGGAAAAACCCAGATAAAGTAGAAGAGGCTCAAAGGTGTTTTTACAAGCTGATTATCATTAAATAAAGATAATATCGATATCACGACTGTTTCAGTTTTCATTCAGAATTTTCTACTGAATGATATTAAAGTTTTGGCTTTATTATACTCTGTCCTATACTGCTTAGAACTTCCTTACTTCATCAGTTGATCAGACCTGACTTAAAATGTATTCCAAATAAAGGGAAAATTCCTTTTTCTGATTATTGTTTGTGTTACCATTAGCTTTTAAATGCAGCTTAAACAAAAGATACTGAAGTAGGGGAAAGGATAGTGTTCAGTAGACTTTTAAGGGTATTTATGTTTTTAAAAAATTCCCACTATATCCCTCCAAATATTTTGGCTGCTACAATGCTATGAATTCAATAGATCTTTTCCAGATTCAGGTTTTGATATAAACATTTCAGCTATGGTGGGCTCGCCACCTTGCTATGGACACCCAGTACATCGGCCTATCTATCACATTCAGGTTTTCCTAACACAGGAGTAAGGACAATTCTTTATGTGAACAAGGAGAGTTTCATACATTTCTATTGCCCTAGTTAAATTACCATGTTATCTTCCTTCTCTTTTCAGCATGTAATTTTCAAAGCAAAAATACATTCAGGTTGTAAGACGTGTAATGTCAATGATCATGTAATGTTGGTATGTAGTTATTTGAGTTCAAAAGTATTACTAAATATTTCAGCTATGTATCTACTGTGGACCAAAACTATGTTATGAAGAGAAAGTAAAAACAAAAATTAAACTCATTCAAATGTGCTAGTTCAAAATTAGTCAAATACCACAGTGACTTATCACATGAATGCATAAATATATATACATACAGAAAGGATTGTATATGTTCCTTGAAGCACTCTGTCTGACAGTTTTTTAAAGTTCCATCCTATATATTTCACTACAATGAAAACATGTTGGATTTTAATTTTGGTTATAATCAATACCTTATGACTTATTGTCATAAATTAAGTTTTTAACACGCTTATCTAAGCTGTAATTTTTTTTGGTATATCCCTACATTTACATGCATATATGTAACTCTAAATACTTACCTAAGTCACTTACAACATATTCATAAATCTCCATTGATACTATAATTTTGCACTTTCTAGTGTTCTTGCTACAAATGACATTAAAAAAACCAACACCTTAATGTTTTGTCATGTTTCTTGTGCTTTCTGTTCTTTACTGGTATTGCTTCAGTAAGCGTCACACAGGGTTAGACTATCCAAACCACCAGAAAAAGTTTGAAGTCTGCAGGGCTGTGAAAGTTTTACATATTCTTGTGAACTCAATGAGTCATGAAAAATTTGGTGTCCTGTCTTCTTGACAAAGATTAACAGAAACAGAAGATGGCTTGGCTTGAATCCATTTTGTGACAAAAAATTGCCATGAGAATACAAAATAGCACAATATTAATTCATTTTCATGAAAATGATGGTAATGAAAATGAGAAATGGCATCAGCTAAATCCATTTTCATTACTCTGTTATGATTGCAATCTTGTAGCTCTCAGATAGTGTGCTGAGTGAAGAGATCTATATTTTAGCCACATTTTTAATGTCTTTGATGAGCACCTCCTTACCATTATACACCATTTCTTTCTATACTTTGAATTCTTGTTTTAAAAAGCTTTTAGAATAGTTCCAGGTATCTAAACTTGACAGAATATTTATCAATGGTCCTTAAAAATGGCCCACAGAAAGCAAAGCCATGGAGCTCTGAAGAAACTGGCATTGCATGACCTGATTAATAAAAATGCAGAACCCTCTATATTTGTAATAAAGTTATATAAAGATGCAGAAACATAGTACAAAGCTGTAAGTGCTCAGATCAAACTATTTTGCCTTTTAAAAAAGTCTTAAAAAAATATTCTACTGAAATGAAATGTATTTTTTGGATTCCAAGTGGTTGAAGATACTCAAATTGTCAACATTTTTAGTAACACTAGAATTTCTATCACATTTAAAGGAGTTGTGATATAAGTTAAAAGATGGGTTTCTCACTGTCAAATTTCCAATTCTATTTACATGGAATTATTTTTCTATTTTGTCCTGACCAAGCATGGAAATATTTTCTGATTACTCTAATATTTAACTTTGTTTGTCATGGATTAGGGAGAAACAAGTGACATTGTTAAAAATAAACTTATTGTTAATTTTTTGTATGTTAACACAGAGCAATTTAAAATATAGCCAGCTTAATATCCAGAAAGATCACTCAAAAGAAATCTCCAATGAATCACATTCTTATTTTAACTATACTACATATTAACTATTTTTTCACCACCTCGGTTCCTACAGTGAGATTATTTTGGCTGTATGAATAGTTTTAGTTAAACTTATGTCAGCATTTGGTTTTAGAATATAATTACAATAATCTTGTAATTATTATCTGTAACGGAACAATTCTAGCAAAAGGTAATTATCAATTTGTATGTATGCTTCACTCTTTAATATACTTACACCTTTTTACTTCTACACTTCCCTGCTTGCATTTTTGCAAAGCTTAAACCACTCCCTGTTCTTTGATTTCCCAAGCACCACAGAACCTCATGCCCTAAGAATAGGATTAACTATACTCTATAAATACAGCTCAGTGTTTCAACATGAAAAACTGAGTAGACTAACAGATGCACAGCTAATTTGAGTATTCCAGCAGGAACTTCCTCATTCCTATCTCTGGCTTTTGTTCTGGGCTTCCATGATCTCTAAGAATTCCCCTTCTGCCTACCATCATAATAAGATTACTGCAGGACAATCTCTGTAAATGATAAATCCAGGATTTTCACATTCTTTCTCTGACATTTTTTACATAGAGGGGACAAAGTGCCTGACTGTTATGGTTTGAAGAACCCACAACAATTTATTGTAATTTAGACAGTTACTCTATCACCCAATGACCCATCCCCAACCTGGAAGACAAATTGGGAAAAACAAGGAAACCTGAGGGTCCCAGAAGTGGACAGCAAATGTCAGACACTGTGAGCACAATGGCTTTGGGAGGAAGGGAAGGCCGCAGAGGTCCGGCACTGGAGCAAGAGGTTCTTAGGACAACAGCCATCATAGAAAAGGAGCACTCCTCAGCAAACTTTCTAATTTGTATTGAATGTGACGTTTATGGTATGAAATAATCCTGTTGCCCAGCTTGGGTCAAGTGCCCAGGTCTCGCTCCTTCTCATCCCTGCACCTGGCTAGCTCAAAAACACTGAGACCTTGAAACCAGCATGCCATAGCTGGCTATAAAGTAAATATTTTCACAAATTCAGACACTAGTGTCTTCTAAAAACGCAATTTTCCCTGGCTTTAGAACAGACCTTACTGAACCGTAAAATTACTGAAAGAGAAATTAATCCTGTGTTACTCAAACCAGGACACTGACTATCAAATTACCTCAGCAAATAAAAGTCTTGTTTGTGATTATAGCTAAATTACAATAAATGCCATCCAAACACAGGGTAGAGACCTATTATACTCTCTTTTCACAATTCCCACCATAACATCAAGAAATTTGGTGACCAAAACCTCTTGATAAAGCAGTAACAAGAACTTCCTGCCATGCTAGTTTATCACAAGCCTTCCTTAGACCAGGGGACACAAAGATGAGGCAGCTCTGTTGCAACCTGGACAACTACAGCAGGTGGTCAGCAGCTTCCTCCTGTATGGCCTATTCATGGTCAACATAAAAATCAACTTAAAAAGCAGGACAATATAGGTCAGCCAAAGACGCATGTGGAAGGTTTTCCATCATACATTAAGCTCATAAAAACACACGGACGACCTTAAAGCTTTAAAATGAAGTTTATTCGAGGCAAAAGATATTTACTTGAGGGTTGCAGTCTGGATCCATAAGCTCTTCTTTATGTCTGTTTCCTTTTTTAGAAAAAATACTGTATGCAAGCTATATTCTTAAAAGGTAACAAGAGTATAATGCATTGCATTATAAATCCATGTCTTTTCATGTATCTGAATTTAAATTTTTTTGCTTTATGAACATTTCTGTGAGTTATAGATAAATATATCACTCAGATTTTTTTATTACTCAGAGTGCTCTTTGCCTTCTGCAGTTGGAAGCAGTGGTACCTTTGAATCAAAACAATATGTAGGAAAATAGGAGAAACACAGAACTCAACTTGATTTCATATAATTTATTAGCTATACAATTTTTCAGAGTTCTCGTGACAAAGAATTTAATGAGAATAAAACCTAGCTCATTAATCTACTCATTTCTGAAATATATAAGGGTAAAAAATCTTAGAAAGACTAACATAGTGTAATTTTTAATTAATCTTACAGTCTTGCCTTGTCTTGCCTTGTCTTGCCTTTTCCCATATGCCTTATCCTACAACACTAAATCTGCCTTTGGTTCTGGAATCCTAATAACATTCAGAACTGACCTGTTATCTTCAAAGCATAGTGACTGTTACTCTTCTTTTTTCCCCACTACAATTTTGAAGTTTTAAAGTGAAAGAAAGCAGATAAAGTATATTGATTCAGAATGGTATTAAGCAACACCTCTGTTCAGTGCTTTATACCATCTGAGCAATTACCTATTTTTTAAAAGAAAGTTGTTCCATCTTCACTCGAAAAGTAGTTTACACATTCAATTGCAGTGACTGTATCAGGCAAGAGTAAAATTCTACATAGATTATGTAAAGCCCATTTCAAACTTTTATTCAAAAAGACCCTTGAAATATTAGCTAAGTTGGCTTTTGTCTCTCTTTTCTTACCCATGAAGTCTTTGTGCCATGTCTAGCTATCTATCTGCTTAATGATGTCAGGATGCTGCCTCACAGGAGCTAGCTGATACAGTTCTCCTAATGAACAAAATGATCTCTCCAGGCAGTGACATCAGACACTGTCTTCAAGGTGATCCAAGCTCTTATGAAGAGTTAGTGTTCCACAATTACATATATAGTTTCTTGAAAGTCGTATCTAGGGCAGTTTTTGAAGAGAGCTGTGCCAGTGTAGACAGCAGGGAATCACAGCACTCAAATCTCAGCATAGTTAAAATAGAACTACTTGAAGCAAGCAAAAGCTGAGTGGTCTGGACCATCTGAAAATTGGTCCTGAACACCCAGATTCTCTGACTGAACTTCTTTGTGTAGGTTCAATGATTTTTCTAAGGACAGATGTTATATTAAGTTGTAGTGCCCTTCAGAATGTTGCTGTGTCAACTACTTGACAAAGTGCCATTTTTCTATGTTCACTGTGCATTTTAACACTCCGCTGGTAGCCAGGAGACATGATGGCTCCTGGCTAAAGAATTCACCAGGAAACATGCGGGCTTACAAGTGCTGTGATGATATGATTGGAAGAGAAAATTAAAAATAGCTAAATAACTAAATGTAAGGCATTTAGCAATAGATGGACTGAGTTCTGATACTTCCAAAAATAAAAAGAGCAAATCATATGTGTATATATATAAGATTTCAAAAGATCTAGAAACTGGGTTAACTTTAATTTGGGAGCACAAACTCTCTTAATCCTAATTAGGGAAATAGTATTCTGTATAGAATATGAAAGGCAAGGTACTATGTTTCACTGAAATGGAATTACAAAGTACACTAATTACTTCTCACAGCAATGTTTCTTCCTTAGCAGATATTAAAAAATAATTTCTATATCAGACATTCCTTTTGACAATTTGGGGAATTAATCTATGCATGTGTGCCTGTGATTAATGGTCTCTGATGTAAAGAGTTCTTTGTACTGTTTTCCTGTACTCTGGTCATCCATATTTTCTTAGATCACCTGTTTTTCTATTAGGAAGAAACTACTAGTTTTGTACCTGACTGAATCAGACTGAATAAGCTTTGCCTCAGTGGAACAATGAAGCAGGTACCACATAGGCAAAGCCACTGACCTGCAGGAAAGAGAAAGGGGTAGCTGTGTATTCACATTAAACACCTCTAAAAAGGCACATGTCAAAAATACAAGAATAGAGGAAAAAGGACTTGCTGCTTTTTGAGCAAAAGCCATATTTTTTGTTGTCACGTGCTGAAAGTGACAGAAATTGGTCACAGGTGTGAAAAAAAAGAGATTGCTCAAAGGGAAACCAAAAAGTTAGGCTTCTGTTCATCTGGATTTCTGAAACAGCGTAAACACTTCTGGATGCCAAGGAAACTGATGTGATAGTAATTTACATATTTACTTGACTGTCTTGGTAGATCTGTAAGTTTCCTGAATTGTCTATGAGTTTGTATATATATGTGTGTGTGTGTATATATGTATTTCAGAAATTCCTCTGCAAAAATCTGTCTACATAATACTTGCAATATATCCTTCCTGAAAGGTTAAAGCAATATTCTATAGTAACGAGAAGGTCAATGCATGTGTCTTTGCTACAGCACAATTTGAGTAATTCTCTTAACTTGAGGATATTGTAGATTACTGTTTCAGAGTTTGTCTGCCACAGGTAAAAACTATGCTTTGTCCCTGTTTAACAACTACTGAAAAGACTGTTCATAAAGATGGCCTGTTTCACTGGTGATAATATCTCAGAGATTGTTAGTTGCTCTCTGCCCTGGTTTTCATTACTGAATCTCACTATTGCTTTACCTTTAGCTGCAGTAGTGTTAGAAGCAAAAAAAGACCTTCTGACTATGAATAGCAGCGCTGCTTTGAAGCTTCTAGTACAATCCAGTGTCTAAAGTAGTCTCTGTATAAGAATATGGTTTGTACAAGTGTACAAAATAATTCTCATCTTGTTGATGAGCTGGGTATAAACAGTTTACACCTTGACTTTAAGTAATACCATTCTTAGAGGGCCAGAAGCATATAAATCCTCTTTGAATCAGTCTTACAAAAAGATGTAGAGAACAACAAAAAGAAGATTTCATAAAAGCAAGGAGACTTAAAATGAAGACTACACCAAATGGCAGAATGTGAGCGTAGCACTAACACCTCTAATTCACTGTGTTGAATTTGCACCTGATATAGGAATGGATTACCATTGACATATTTTTTCAACTTTCCCATCAGCATGAGATGCTGCCAGTAATGTACCATATAAATATTCTGTTAAAACATAGCGTAAAAAGGACTTTATATAAAAAAGAAAATCCAATAAAAGGTAAGTATGCAATTCAGTGTCCTGCCTTGAGTACAGGACTTGCTTGTGTCTTTTTTTTTAATAAGATATATTTTGTGTGCAATCCTCGTTTCACACTGTGTCTGACTTAATGTGTGAGGCACTTTAGTATGGCATGATTGTTTTGTTACTTCAGGCAGCCCTCCAGCTGTGGGCCAGCACTTGGTCAAACTGATTTGTTCTTGGCAGGAAGCTAAGAACACATAACACTTTCAGTTGTACATTATTACTTTGGGGGGCTGTGGTGGAAAATAGCCAAAAGTGTTATCTCAACCCTTTCAACAGTGTACAGTTTGGTCTACTAATCAGTCACAACCTCTGCTCTTAGAAATGGGTGGATTAATGACAGTTTTCAGAAAATTCTGTTTAGTTGACGGTGGCTTGGTAGTCTCTTATACTGCATAAATACTCCAGTCAATTACATACTGATTCTTATTCTTATGACAAAGATTGTAATGAGAAAAGGAAATTGGACAACATGAATCCTTTCTTGTGATAAAGATTATTGCAAGGATTTGACAGGGTATAAAATTAAACCCACCCTCTTAATAATCTTGAAATTGTCATCTGCTGTCCCCTTCAAATGTCATAAGGGAGGTGACTGCTTGGACATTATCAGTCACAAAAATAGAAAGCAGATCTGTGCTTCCTTCAACACAGTGAATTGTCATGCAGAGATTGTATTGTAAGTGATAAAGGCTGCTACTTATGCAAATTAATAAATAGGCAAGAAATCAAGTCTTTTAATTTAGCTAAACAAGAAGGGGAGAAGGGATGAAAAGCAGAGCCTGGTCAAATTAACGTTTGGCAAAATTCCTCTTTTTTCATGTTGAGATGAAAATTTATGTAATAGATCAAAAGGATAGATGTTCAGTCCATCCTGTCAGTCTCATTTTTTAAAAAGCTTTGCTTTTTCCAACTTGTTGCTGTTTTTCACTCTCTTCTCTCGCTTGTTATTAAGGCTGCTACCTGTACTATGTTACAAAATAAGTCTGAAAATAATTTTTGTTTGTTTTAATTATATGTTTTGGCAATTAGGGTAATAGACAACAATATTTCCTCAAAATAAAAATAATAAAAAAAAGAATATATTAAATTATTCCAGTGACTAACATTATGTGAATAACATACCAGAGTCTTTTGTCAATCTGGAATATAAAAGTTCTGCAATTTAGGGAAATTAATTAGCATATCAAGCATTTTTTTATGTTGTAGTCATGGGCTTTTAGACTGTGCAATATTAATCAATGAACACCGCTGTTAACTAGTTTAGTCATATTGCTATACTATTTAGGATGTGTTAACACCAATGGGTTGAATTTACAAATCTTGCTGGCAGTGGTTCACAACTGAGTTAGCTTGACATTACCTTGAAATAAAGCAATTGGAGTGCAGAACTGAAGAAAAACATGACAAAAATACACCATTATATGATCATTCAAGTATTGCTTTAAAAATTGAATCTCCATATCCTCTTTTTCTTCTTTAGACAAATGTACATCCCACAGGACTGAGGAAAGCTAGACTAATTCTCCATTACTTCATAACCTTTGTGTAAGCAGCATGTAGGTTCTTCATCTTTACATACAGTTAATGGTTTTAAAATACATTTCATAATACTTTAGCTAAGATAATCTGAAAATCAGTAAATTCAAAACTGGGAGAAGTTGTTACATTGCACTTGTGGTTACAGAAGGGGAGATAACATTTAAGAGCAAAAGAAGGTAAGAGCTTTACTGTATTTTGTTTACTTTAAGGCTATTGAGCACAAATGAAGCACTATAAACACCTCAGTGTTTCAGGGTCCAATTCCAGAACTGTCAGTTGTCTCTTAGGATAAAAAGTAATATTATCATCTATTTTAAAAACAAGAGACTAATTCAAGATTGTGACAAGGTCATAATGTGCTAATACTTTTCCCCTTGACATTATAAATCACCATTTAATTTTCACTACATAGATCCAGCCTGTATAGATGCAAAATCTGGCAATGAATGAAAATAAATTATTTCCTAGGTGACAAGTGGGGAAAATATGGACACACTGTAACAGAAAGTGATTCATCCATGTAGTTGTACAATGATAAGGACATACACTTTTTAATGATGATATGTCCTAAAGATGTCTGTCTTATATGTGCATGAATACAAATAACTACTATGCTTTCAGCAATGCATCATTTATCTGTAAAAGTACAAACACGTACTGTAAAGCAGCAAGGACAGAAAAGAGATTCTGATCAATAACATTACACACGAGTTACTGTATCGTTTGCAAAATGTCAGGAAACTGTCCGATTAGGTTTTTACCTAAAGTGAACACAGGGTAGCACTGCTCACTGCAGAGAAAGAGTTAATGAGAAGAGCAGTCTCTCTCATGAAAATTTTCCTTTGCACTGAGTTTAACCCCTCTCCCATGGACGACAATAATAAATTGAGATTAGTCTGATAAATATAGAGGGCATTAGAGAAGTTAAAGCTGATATCCTTACGCTATAACAAGGAACATTGCTTTTAGAATAAACATTTTTCTAGGAAATTTTTCCCTCAAAATTTGCAAAGATGTGCAGGCACCAGACTCCTACAGGTGTCAGAACCTTTCCCAAGGATGCTGTATTGCGTAGAACACAATTGAAAAGCAAAAGATGAGATGCCAAAAGAAGGAAATTACAAAGGTGTGGTAATATATCTACTCTTCCTAGTTTTCATTTCTCTCTTTTGTTACATTTTTCCCAAACCTTTATCCCTATGCACAAAGCTACAACAAATTCAGAGTGAGAATGATGTGCTAAATAAGTGCAAGTATGTGACTTCTGCTGCCTGTAGCTGTTACCTAGTCACAAGTTCATGGCAGTGGGGTGAACAGGCTCAAGAAGAAGGGAAGCAGGGGAACAATTAATAGACTCCAGAACATCTCCCTGCAACTCTGCAAATGGAATTTCACACACACAAAAAAAACCCCAAAACCAAAAAAACCAACCAAACAAAAAAAACCCAAAACCAAAAATACCTTCACTTGGATTAAACAGGAGGACACACTACTCAGTAAAAAGACTGCTCAGCTCTTGATTTTGGTTTTCAAAACACTATTTCAAACACACAGTAGTGCATAAAGAAATGGAAAGTACAGGGCTAAATCTATAGCTGAAGGAGGAGCTGTGCTGCACAGTGTTTTCATTTGGATCAGGAATGTGTTTTTTAAGTGAATATCTTAATTGTCCCCACTGACAGTGCTTCTGATCACATCACATGGCACATGAATAGGATTCCTTTCAAATGAAAGTAAACCAGAACATGCACTCCTGATGTGTAACTAATAAATCCAACTGCTAACAGGTATTGAAATCCCCAGGTAGAAGCAAGAGTTAATCCAAAGTAAAGATCCTGAAATGCATAATGTGCACACCTAGCCTTCCACACGAATGGTTTTGCTATCAAAATCTACTCCAATTGGGCCATGCTACTTGCTGTGTTGGACTGAGGCTTATTGGCCAATGCTAACAGAGACACAAAAAGGCAGAATGTCTGGGATTTTACACACTCTGCCCAATACTCTTCCAAATTTCCTTTGAACAACTGCTGTCTTGCAATCTGAGAAATAAACATTCAGTGTAACCACATATGTTTCCCATTTAAGATCTATAAGGAAGACCAGACAGAATTTGGGTGTCTATGTTCAGAGCTCTACTTCAGAGAAGCTTTATTGGTGGCAATTCTGCCATGAATCATCCTTTTTGTGCCTGATCTGTACTTTTAAATTATGAACCACATTTTGATATTTTATCTTCGAATAGTTATCAGTTTACACTGAAAATGACCTTGCTTGGGGGACTCATAATGGGCTAAAATAATACTGTCATATTAAAAAAAGACTCCAAACATATAAAAATTCAGAAGATATTAAAAATTACATTGATTCTTTCCTTTCCCATTCACAGAAATAATTCTTGTTCTATGTGTGAAAATTTTTCCAGGGAAACATATTGTTATATGTTACTTGCCCTTACATTTCACTGTGTACTTAGATTTGATGATGTCATGCTTTGTAGAAAAGATCTCGTGGTGGACATTAGACAGTGGAAACTCCATTACTTCAATTTCTTTTTTCCTAGTTTCCATCTTCCAGCTTTAGTGTCTGTACACTGGTTTCTATGTTATGTTTACACTCTTTGAAAAACACTTCACTAATATGAAAAGTCCCTGTTACGACACTTTAAGGCAACTTTTCAGTCTTTCATTTGAAAACTTGCATTCTTGAATTTTGTCACAAGCAGTTAGGTTCAACAATCCCTCAAAGATTTTTGCAGTTCTTATCAGCTCCCTTTCCAATTTTCAGCATAAATGATATTACATCACTGGTCTCACCAGAAGCATACGTAGGAGTGTAATCATCACTCTAATCTGTTTTCTTTATTTTATTGTTAATTACAGAGTTGATCTGCTTCTATTTAAATTCCACACTGGAAGGGATTTTTTTGAATAAATGTATTTGCTTCAGAAATTTTTATACGACATTTATATGATGATATCATCTATTTACTTTGACATATTGTAAAACAATCAAAAGCACTTTCGAAGTTCAGACTATGTAAAAAATTATCAAAATGAAATATATAATATTTTGATAATATTAACATTGATGTCATAGTTACACTTCTGTTCAGTATTATATGGCAATAGAATTTTGCACATAATAGATACCATCTATACCAATTTCACTGACAGTCTGTGAAAATAAAATTACTTAGAGATTTAAGCATTTAAGCATTAAGTATTAATGAAGATTTAAAATTCCTTGGTAACGTATGTAGTTAAAAAGGACTGGAGGAGCATTAGACTGATGGTTCAATAGCTTAATCCAGATGTGGAAGGAATGAAAAAATCAGTTTGGATAGATTAAAAGAAAAAAAATCATGACCATGTATTTGATTTTCTTCATTGATATGAATAGAAAAAACCTTTTTTTTCTCCCCAAGACAAACTCCAAATTGTGTCCATCTTAAGACTAAATATGTAATTTTTACTTCAACAGTTGCAAGATAAATGCACAAAACTAGAATTTAGGAAGAAAAATAACCTTTTAGCCTAAGTAGCTCAGGTATTTTCTAAATGTTGTGCGTGCTTGTAAAGTTCTTTAAATACCAGGATCTGAGTTTTTCTTAGTATCTCATTGAAGCTAACCAAAATTGTATAAAGTACATAACAATTCAGTGAGCAAGTAGAGAAAAGGATAACTATATAAATTACAGATTAAGGTCCTTCCCAAGAAAGTATAAGAAGTAGCTTAAACCTTGTAAGAAGCAGGAGACTCCCATGGAAATCCATGTTAATCTCTTGAATATAGAAGAAGATAAACAGCTCCACAGTTTTAAAATTACTACCTCTCCTGGAAAAGCCTAATATCCTTCCTTTCTTTTGTCACATTGAAATTTTCCAGGCACCTTAAATTCCCTCTTCCTATGAAGGGTGAGCTGCATAACACTCATTTCCCATCTAATTTATTTTCTTTTTTTTTATAGAACCGTGCTTTGTGCTCCCACCCAAGAAGGGAAAGACTTGTATGTAACTCATTCCTTTACCTAGGAAATTTTAGTGCGTATATCCCATCAACGAATCATCCATATGCTGTTAGCCACACAAGAAACATCCACGCAATCTGTGAAGCAACTGATGTTTGACAATTATAGGTCCTTGAAGACAAAAAGAAAATGAAGTCTGTGAACATCTAATGAAGAAAAGAGGCCACAGAGTGCCTACCTTGCAACCGCTTACTTATGTGAGCAGCTTTACCTAACCACTGCTTTCACACTGCATAGCATGTTTACCCTATATAAATTTTTCAGTATTAATGTATAAAACAATGTCAGCTACTATCTTCCACAGGAAGATTTCTGAAGGAACACACTGTCTGGGAGTCATACAAAATTAGAAAAGCTAGTAAAAGATTGGGGGATCAGGAGGGACCTACAGACACAGCAGCAGCTGGACAATGTAAAGTATGCCGAGATATTTTACAGCCTTCATAAATTAGTACCTTTTATAGAAAAAATGAATCTTTGTCTCTTTTGATTTAATAAATAATTATTATGATTTATAATTTCTGCAATAATTGAACTGATCCAGAAAGTCAATATTCAAGATGTATTTATAGCTAATAACATCTTCTTCATCATGTACCTTGGAAATCTTTATTAACCTTAAATATCTTTCACACTTTAGTATGAAATTCACGTTAAATACATTTTAGGATGAAGGTGACTTTTACTACAACTCTTGTCCAAGGCATGCTTAGCAATATACACATGGTCATCAGCACTTTGAGTGACAGATTATGATCTAATCTGGCATTCCATTTGCACAGGCAGTTTTTCAGTAGATTTGACATTGATCGTCTGTTCATTTGATTTGTTAACTGTATAAAAGTTGGTTTTTTACAAAATGACTAAAGGCTTGCAATTTAGTATAGAAAATGCTGTTATTTTATATTTTACTTTGTCATAAGCATCTTTTCCAGAGAAATGTTTCTGATTGGTGAAACCAATGACATTATTTCTCTTTCTCTCTCAACTCTAAATGAGACTCAGGAATTTGGGGCTCAAATGTGACTAATTTGACTGTCATAAGAGAATGGATGCTACACTGACAGAATGGGGAGATAGTAACAAATACATCAATATGAACATGAAACCATCATGTTGCTGCATCTGTCACAGCTAATTTCTGTCAACATGTGCACTCTATAATAAATCTTATTTTCTTATAAATCTTCTTCTTATCTACCAAATATTTATGAAAAATATAATAATCAGAAACCACAAATCAAGACAATGATGACACCAAAAAGAAAATCAACTCTCCCAAATTGTTTTGGGAACACAAATTGTCTAGATTTATGTTTGCTGAATATCATATTGTTGAATTTTTAACATTCATTACCTATCATTTTCACAGTGGGGGGGTCTTGTAAAAAAAGATAAATGTTAAAGCCTACATATTTTTTCCCCTATTCATGTAAAAGCTTACTGATACTATTTGGGAATGTGTATAAAGAATGAGAACTGAAGGAAAACATGGATGAACCTGTGTGCAGATGTCCACACATTTTCTGCAACATAAGTGCATACAAGAAGTAAAAAATTGATCCCAAATTTGGCAAATATGTTCATGATTTCTTAGAATTTCCTCACAATTTTTTTAGCTGGATTACTTGTCTATAATCTAATGAAAAAAGTTACTAAGTTAACATTATTATGGATATCAATGAGACAAGAAAAATTAAAATGCAGATAAACTCCTTATTTTGGTTTTCCAGGCCAAGCAGTGTACTAATGACCAAAGGAATAAGTTCTGACTCCATTTGGGCTTAAATACTCAACTGTGTTCACCTGAGCAAAATTGTTTCTCCAGAAACACTTTTTTGAACACTATCGGTTGCTTTGTGCTTACAGTAAAATGGTCCAAGGTCTGACTAGGCATTTATACAACTCTAGTAATTATCAAAACATCTCAAAATGTTACTATCGAAACATTGATTATTTTATTGAAATATCACTGGTATAGTAGAAAACTGCCAACACCATTTTGAAGAAAGAAAAGAATTTTTTAAAAGCAAGGGTTGATTAAGAAACTTGCTGAAAAACAGCAAAAGTGTGGCCTGAGTTCTACAGCTAGTTCTGCTTAGACTGGTGGGTCCAGAGTGCTGTTGTGCACTGTGATGGCATACAGGGATCTTTACTAGGTTGCGTTATTTAGCACTGTGTGCCATCTGTAATGACCTATGTGTGGTCAAGATGTGTGTGGTTTTTGCTACTTTCCCATTACTATCTTCATATCATTGCCAAAGAGAGGTCTGTGCCAAAGGTCTGACAAGTGTGGATTTTTCCATTCCCTGTTCATCCTCAAATCAGTTCAATGCTGCTGCTAGTATAATACTATGTAGTCAAGGGTCTGCTGATTTCCTACTCCCTTTCTTGTTGGAAAACGTACTAACTAGATACCTGATAACTCCTCTTCACAGATATGTAAAAACCGAATGACATTTTTGTTGTGCAATGTTATGAACATAAAATACCACAATGTATAAAGAAGATGTGTCTTCTTATATTCAAAGCATTTCAAATATGCCATGCTAAAATTATATTCTGTCTTTATAACATATTTTCAGTAAACAATTACATGCCTTTCACATGATTATCCTCTCTCTCTCATATCACACCGCTCTTTAGCAAAGGCCAGCTACCACTGATGTTACTTGGAAAAGGCCCTTGGACAATGATTATCATCGTCCTGGTTACTTCAGAAAAAAGGTTTAACCTTTAATTAGATGAACACTGTATATTAATAAAATTGCTTAAAGACTTCTTATTAATCATCAGAATTATTTAGCAAATTACTTAAAAATGAAACATGAAATTATAGTTACACTTTGAATAACTTTTACAGTTATATAAAGTTTAGTATAGCACATAATGGTATGATTTTAGTACAAAACAAATATATATAGAAGTTGCCTCTGGTGATACCTCACAAAAAGACAAAAATATGGATTCTGTGAAAGTCCTTGATACTTGCTACAGTAACTCTTCATCTTAGTGATGCCTGTCTCATTAAAAAAATAACATATTCTCATAAACATATAAACAAAAATGTTCAATATATCCAAGTGTTACTTTTTTTTCTTCCAGTCTTCAGAACTATAAAGGCACAAGTAATAAAGCCAGAGTCACAACAGTTTTGTTCAACTTATATCATAGCTTTCATGATTCACATAGCCAAATTTTGTACACTAGGAAATGACAGTAACTCAGGTTTATTTATGAAGGTTCTTTTAAAAATGTATCAACTATATTTTGTACAAATATTGCTTCCAAAAAATGGATGCTGTGTCTAAGTAAAATTCCTTAAAAACATCACACTTGTTATCAATTGCAAGAACAAAATAAGATCATAAAAATATGAGAAAGAGTGGATATTTAATAAAATGAAACTCAAAATGCAGCTGATCTGGGAGCTCTCCATGCTAGCTGGGTGGGCTTTCTACCGGCTTTAGGAAAATTTAACTGTCTTAGAAATGAAAAAAGCTAGGTTCAGAAAATGGTTCTTTTGTTTTTAGTGAACAGAGAAAAGCTTTTGTTTAGAATATGTTAGTAAGTACAAACATCTAGTCTCTAAATCACATTCAGAAGCGTTTTGCAGTTTTTCTGTATGAAAATCATTATGTGAGTTCTGATCACAGTTTTTAATTATTATCATATATTTTGAGTCAAATACAGTTGCCTGTTCTGTAAATAATAACTCCTAAATCAAGTACACTCTGCATAACTTGTATATTGCTTGCTATTGTCAGCCTACAGAGGGATAACAGTGTGAAAACAGTAACATCAAAACTAACTTTAAACACCTTGGGAATACGTTCATCCTGTCAATTTTACAATCAAATGAAAATAAAGCTTTTCAAGATTTGCCATCTTAAATAAACACTGAAAGCCCTGTAACCTCTTATGCTTTACAAAGTAAACTCATAAACACATGTGTAGGCCTACATATAGCCCAGACTTTATCTTTCTAATCTGGTGATGAATACAGCAGGCCACCATCTGGTGTGCGTGTATATCAACAACTAAAATACAGCCTTATAATTTAATAATCACAAACTTTAACTGCTACTTACCACTTTTTTCCAGATACAGAAGGTCTCAGATTCAATCTGTCAAAAAAAAAGTGTAGAAAAACAGCATAAAATTAACTGGTTTTGTTCTGGATTTCAGATGCAGACAGTGAAGCAGGGAGAGCCCTTCTGTTGCTACGGAAACCTGACGCTGAGGATTTAATGACAGCATCAGATGGTATTGTACTGGAGATTGTCTGCTTGAGGGACTAGACAGCAATCCTGCTGATAAGAAATAAGAATGAATTCCAAATGTTTTCAGTTTTCTTTACTAGAAGAATTCTTTCATAGCCTCAAATGTATTAATTTGATAGTAGATACAAAGAATTTATATTAATGCTAGAAAAATATATACCAATGAAACATAATCTGTCTGGAAGCTCTCTAGGCAGTAACTAATCTTCCTAAGACCTTTACTCAATATGTAAAGTTTATAAAATTAATACTGTATTTCAAGATTTTAGTTCCTCAAAACATTTGTCCTTAAGCTGACAACTTACACAAATGAAGACTTTTTAAGTTCTTACGCGTAAGTTCATTAATTATTGTTAGAAAGGGATCAAATAAATTCCAGATTCTAGTGGCCTGGAACTACTAGAATTCAGGGATTTATGTCATAGTCATTTATTTAGATTTATAAATATTTTTATTTTGTGATATGAAGTTTAAAACACTATTATAGTTAAAAAATAGTATTACTGAACACAGCTTGCATGAACTGCAGAGTATCACTGTCAGCATGTAGTTTGATACTTATCTTTGATTGTTCAAAATTTTCTTTAATAAATTATTTCTCTACCTCACAATTAATTCAGATTTTAATTTCCCTTTGCAGATTAGTTCATCATTATCAGATAAATAAACATCATAACAATATTTTCTGAAAACAAAATCATGATTCAAATATGTCTTATTTTTTGTTATTACATCTGAGCTCAAGGATATTAGTTAATTGGAAGGTCATATAAATACATAGAAATTATATTTTATATTTGATTGAGGGTCTTTTGTTCCAAGATATTTTACAAACATATTATGTGTTTCAACCCACTACATAATTCTGGGAAGCTTGTTGACTGTATTCACAAAGACAACTCCTTTCCTTCAAGAGTAAGGCCACTGCAACTTTAGTCTCCATACAGAGCAGAAAGGTCTGCCATTTCAAAGGTCTAAACCAAACATCACACAGAAGCAATTGATCTATCTGCCTTTGAAGGTTAAAGATTGATTCAGTCCTACTGGGATTTAAGTCTGTATCTCCAGGATACTTAGGTGTTTTAAACCTGAAGATAACGCCATCAATAGACCTCACCATTAACATCAAAGGGAATTTCTGATTAAGTCAATGGTAGGTCCAAGCAAGACCTCTACCTACTGTCCTTAAAAAAAAAAAAAAAAAAGCAAACACTAGGAGAAGCTTGCTTAGGGAAATCTCATCATTTTACCAATAATGTTTGTTTTTTGGATCTTAAATAATACTGGAAAGATTATTTATTGTTGATTCATGGTCAAACTAAAACTTCACGAAAAAATGGTTCTGGTTGAACCAATATTTTTTCCTGTTGTTTTTTGAATAAGAGTTAGGACATTCAACAAGAAGAGTAGGCTTGTCTTCAACAACAACAGCAACAACAAGAAAATAGTATTAGGATTAATTTAGAGTCAATATAGGTAATCCTGGGCTAAGTACTCTGATCCATTTTGAATGAAATATTTCAAAACTATACAGAAAAATTTAGATTTACTTTCAAATGAACGATGTTTTAAATGGAAAATAGCTTCTTTTTGAATTGCCAAAACAAAATGTGTTAGCATTTCACAAATGAACTATGTTCTAACTTTTTGAAAAATTCCCCCATATTTTAGCCCAAGCTGCTCACCAATTTCAATCTGAATTTCTTGTTCTAGACAACTTCTCCACAGTTCCTTGTTGGGCAAATGTAATACTTGTCAAAACCAATAAAAAACCCACACAGTATATGTTGTACAATAGCTTTGAGAATCTCCTAGAAGGAGCATTTCTAGAACGTATCAGTACAGAGTATAATATGGAAAAGAATATACAGTATTTGAACAGAAAGCACTTCATGTATATTCACTTTTCTTATCTTAGAGGTAGAAAAAAGTAAAGCCTTGAAAAGGCTCCAACAGTGGCTTTTAGGAAAATATAAAGAAAAATTATTCTGAAGTTTTTTGAATTAGGGGAAATTATTAATGGAGGCTACCCAGCAAAACAAATGAAAAAAAAATTGAGCAATTAAGACTATGTTAAAATCTAAAGAAAATAATTTTAGAGTAATTTCATCAAAAATATACATCTATTTTCTGAAACCTCTTTCAGTCTGTCATGGGCAAAACACAAATCAGACAGAGGCTGAATATATTTTAGATGAGTTTGTGCTTTGAATCCTTGTGACCTATGGTATCTTTTTGGTATTTTTTTTTTTCTGATTTTCAGAGTGCATGTGTTATAAAAAGTGTTAAGAATGACTTTATCATGTCTGAAAAGACAGAAAGAGCTTACTCCTTCTGGGAAGCAACCGGTCATACTTAGAGAAATTCCCAGGAGCTCCAGAGTTTTGCAAAATGAACATGAACTAAAAGAATCATGGTGAGAGGGTGGAGGTCTGAATTTTATGCAGAGACTGACAAACTGCTGAGAAGATTGAGAAGCATACAGGCCTCATAAGCCACAAATGGGTCAAAGGAAGATCACGCAGATGTTGTTATAACTCAAAAAGTCACTGAGCAGTTGAAATCAAGCTTAGGGGAGAGGACCTCTCTGGTGACACGCATAACAAGGGGCAGAGCTGCTTATAAGTCCTTTCCATTTCCATTGTCCTTGTGGTATTTACTCTGAGTTTGTTTCTCTTTCAAGATATTCATTGTATCAGTGGCTTTTGAATAATGCCTTGCTATTTTTACCTGAAAAACAATTTTTTTTGTTCTTTTTTTTATGGAACTCCTAAAGGAAAAACAGACATAAAACGTAATAATAATGATACATGTTTTTTTTCAGATGAGTGTGAAATAGTTTCATTTTGATAAAATTCTTTCTTTTAAAAGACTAATTTTTAGGGCAACTGGGGAATGACTAGGCTGCTTGATCACCACAACTGGATCAAGACAATAAGCCAGACCCATTGTTCCGACCATACAAGTTGAGCCTGCTTCTGCCATCAGGAGAATCAAGGTGGGAATGAAGCAGGGTGATTTCCCTGGCTGGCCAGCTTGATCCAGACAGGTGGATCAAGCACCTTGGTTTCATGATGCTGGTGACCCTTCCAGGCCTGATAACATTGACAACTACTTTCTTTTTCCTAACAGTGTGTAGGATGAAGTTCATCAGGCAATGGAGATGACATATACATTTGAAACATGTTGACTATAGGCTTTTTTAATCCCTTTTTTAATTAAAAATTGGTTTAGCAGACAGTTAAAAACAGTCAGCAAAGCCTGAAGGAACCTGAAGTGACTATTAGATGAAATTAAGATCCTTGTATTCAAAAGATTTACCAGCAATGAATGCCACGATGTTTTTCTGAATCTAAGCCACTTGTTACACTCTTACTTCCACTCTGAAGATGCCATGTTAAACACAACCATAGTGGGACAGTGAGAAATATGATATTACAAAATATGTGGGAAAGGGTATGATGATAAACCACACTAAAATATTTTGGTTCTTATTGTAGCTGGGTATTATGGCTCGGTATCATGGCTGGAATGTAAATTCTCCTGCTCTGAAACAGCTACTGTTGTTTATATTAGATGAAGCACCATTGTGAGACAGATAGTAATAATCTCAGACTATTGCTGATTTCATATTGAAAAGGATGGAATTGTCTTGCTTAAAATAGGCAGTCACTTATGCTGTATGATAGAATTATTCTCTCTTAAAAGTATTATATAATACTATGTGAAAATATACTATCCAAATACGAAATGAAGGAAAATATATGTGAAATATCAAAATCATACCTTGGAAAAAAAGAGTTGTAGCAGACAGTTATAATTAATAGTTTTCTAGTACTGAAACTTACAGCCAGTTCTGTCTCAAGTGTTCATGCCATTTATTGTTATAGACGCTATAGATACTAACATAAATATTAAAATATACATGTGTATGTGTATACAAACTACTTATATTTGATCTGAAGATTGATAAATCTATGCCTATCTATAGATAGAATTACAAATAAACCTTTCTCAATCTACAGAGGTAATTCCTTTTCTAATGCATGGATATATTAAAGGAACATCAAATTCTTTTGGTTGAGCTTTGTAGCTTGTGGGTAAACTGGGGAGATATGTAAGATCTACATATTCTTACATACATACCCATTTTTGTGAAGCTCTGTCAGTCTACCTCCTTACTGTTACAGAAGTGGTATACAGATGTATTGGTGTTTCTCAACTTTCACCCATGTGTACTCTTACCTTTGGACATGTCCTGCACTGGATCCTAGTTTAAGTTTTTTCCCATACACATTTGTGCAAAACATCTGTCTTTGAGCCACTCTAGTGCCAATGAATCCTATAGGTTGTTTATATATAAAAGGAAACTATGGCTCTCTCAAGGATCAGTGAGTGAGTGATATGTTTCAGGTCTACCATTAATGACCACACAAAACTCTAAGTAATGGAAAACTGTCGTTCCAGCTTCCCATTGGTATACCACGTATTTCAACAGGACAGAAACATCTGGTACAACATTATGTACAAACCATTGGTTAATATACTATAATCATCTCCCATCCGGGAAAATTCACACCTCTGAATAAATTAGCCTGTAGCAGCTAGTCTTCTAATTCAAGCGAAGAAGGTCATTCTTTCAGTTCTGGGCTCAGTTTTAATAGCACATGAAAGTGGAGAGGCATATCAATGTGGGTATTATATCAAGAAAGACTCAAAAATTCTCCCTGCCCATCAATATTGCAGTCCATGTTGTTAGTCCTGTGGTTTGCAACAGATTAATTCCTTCTCCCATACTCCCCTCTTCCTTTAAACTTCCTTACTTCTCACAAAACCCCCACACCTGGACTACACAGGAAACTACCTATAAGTAATAAGTGAAGTTCTCACTTTAACTGTGTGCATCATTTCTTTCTGTTTCATTGTGAAAGCTGATCTCTTTTGGGCAAGGACCATATATTTTCTCACTCCACTGTTAAATGCATACATTTGAAGCTACATAAAAATGTTAAATACTGAACAATAGAAAGTAATTCAGAACTCTGTCTTACCAGAACTTAAACCTGGCAAGATTTCAAGGAAACATTATTGGAAGCAAAGTGGGAACAGCCATCAGTGAACTATCTATAGATTTATGTTTGGTAGTAGCTTAGAGCAGACAGCTCTTTATCTATATAGATATTACTCCATCTCATCTCTACCCTTCAGTATATATACATTTATATGAAGCCTAATAAATAAAATAAGCATTTCAAGGCACCTTGGTTCATGTTGTCATATTCCGTATTGTCATACCTATAATTCAGACAGTGTGTAATATGTAGACATCATAGTCATATAGCATTTTATTTATGTGGCACGGTGAATAGCATTTTTGTAGTCTCTTTGGTATGAATCTGAAGATCTAATAACTAAATATTAGTTTAATCATTTTACAGTAAATGGAGTTGTACCTTTTTATGTAAAGCCTAGAAAGAAGGGCTGAAAAAAATATTTTGTCACTGGACAGGCTGTTTCATCGCTGGACTGCAGTTTGGTTTGGTTTTTTTACAAATCACATATTTCTATCATTTAAATTATACCTTTATTTTCCTGACTTATTTTACTTCATACCTTTCATCTAAGTATCTCAACTTCAACAGCTATTTTTTGAAGGAAACTACCCAAACACGTCATAACCATGTCACACTATCCAAACAGTTAAAGCTGATGTGCAGATTAGTGGCAAATATTGGTTCATGTAGAAGCAGGTCCAGATTTTCTGATCTATATTCCCAGAATGTCCTGCAGGAACCTGATCAGTTCCCTCAACTGTTCCCTGGCCCTGAATACGTGGGACAATGTCAAGGCAGGATGAAGCATAAAACAAGATGTCATGAGAAAAGATTGGGATCCTGGCTAAAGCAGGTGTGGAATTTGCATAATGAGGTAAAGTCTCTGTGCTCAAAGGACAATTAAGACTGGCCTTGCTATCTCTTGTGCAGGCCGAGGGAGTGGAGACTCGCCTGGCCAGTGCTGGATGTGGATAAGGAGAGAGCCCTGTGGAGGCAGGACAGCCCTGCTTTTTGTCAGTGAAGACAAGATAACAGGAACCTGTGTAGTTCTTTGTTTCTTCGAAAGGCTATTGTGCCCAATGACTGACCTCTGCCTCATTACCTGTGAAATGCATATTAAAGTTGACACCCCTGCATATGCTAATGAAGATTATCGAGATCATGCTAAACATATATGACTACAGCACTCGTCTCTCCACCCAAATCATACTATACATCACCTAGGGGAGGGAAACCTTGTAATTTTGGGGATAAAAAGACAGAGAAAATGACTGTTAAGTTGGGAGAGAAGAATCTCAATACCTGACAGACCAGCCGACGGGCTGCATTCTCTTCCTCCACCCCAGGCAGGGACGCCTTCTGGGTAAGCACTGCGCCTTTCACCCTCTGGTGAATGTTACCCCTGGGTTGGTGTATTATTATCACTATTTTTGCTAGCAATATTAACCTTAATTAGTAGCGCTATTGTAGTCAGTGAATTTATCAACAGCAGTCTCAAATCTGTTCCGTCGCTCTCAATAACATAACTGATTTTGATTTTTGTGAATCTGACTTAGAGCAAGTCCTTTGTGGGGACTCTGATAGACAGATCAGTGAAAGTCCTGGGACTCTGACAGACAAATATCGAAACTGCATTCCTTTTAACGTGAAGGCAGGAAACAAGAGAATGGGAGAGGAGTACACTACAACAGGGATGTGGAAGGAAACGGGGAATGTGTTACTGAGTTCCAGATACAGAATGGAAAACTAATGAAAGCATAGGGCTTTTTGTTGCAATCTCAGTTTGTAGGACTAGGGTAAGCATGAAAGAAAAGAGAATTATTCTTATCCAGACATGAAGCATAGCATGGAGCTGGGTTTATTGTTGCTATTGCTTACACCTCTACTTGGCTACACCAGCAAAAGCTAGAGAAATCTCATTACAAAAATGGTGAGGTTTATAGATTTCACTAAAGCAAGTGTTCTGTCTACATTTACCTCCATGCATCATAGTCATATTTACCTTTTCTAGGATACAGTCTGGATTCTGATTTATAGGGCAAGATATTTTAATATTACAGATGTGGCCACATCATGTCTGGATGTGTGACCTCAGGACCAGATAATACGATCTGCCATTGCTCAGTTCACTAATATAGAAGAAACCTTATGTGTCACTTTCTTGTGATCTCCCTGAAGCCATCTTGTGGCTTTCTGGAAAGTGGAGTACTACAGCTATTAATTAATAATCTTTTTCAGATTGTTATAAAAATGTGAATGTAGTTCAAGAATTGATTTTTTGGAGTAAAATATGTGAGCCATTGTCCACAACATGGATAAATTTATTCATTTTTGTTTCTTTCTACTGAAAAAAAAGCAGCTAAGTCTTTGATATTAAGGTATCGAGCATGCTATGTCAAGGTATTGAGAGAGATACTAATGTGACTTTCCAAAAGTCCTTGCATGATGTTGAAAAAATAAATTAACAGGTTCCTATACTAAATGGTGGCACAGATTTATATTTTTTGTTTGGTGTGCTTCAATATTAAAAAAATATAAAAAATCCATTGTTATAAAGGACTATGTATGGTCTCTTCCCTTATTTCATCTACAAGAGCTCAGAATACTTTGTCTTCCTCTGTGGGATACCAATGTACATTTTCCATATGTTCGTTCTCCAGAATAGGGGATCTCTTGAAAAACACTATGATTTTCTCCCTTCCAAGGAAACAAAGTTGCATACAGGGATGATGCATATCTGGCTCTTATCCTGACAGAGATTCAGAATGTTTTTACGGTGTAGCACAGAGCATGAAAGATACACATAAAAGTGTGGATACCACCAGTTTAACCCTGAGGACTTATATTTTTGTTCTCCATGCCTCTTCCATTTTGTCTCCAAGTTGATTTCAGCTCCTCCAGCTCACAGAATTTTCAGTGAATTTGGACTACTCTAAGACAAAAACTCTAGCTGGCATCTTCTACTTAGTATGAAATGCTGACATTATAATTTTAATTTGTTCTGTTGCTTAGTGATCATCTAATTATTTTATATTACAGCATGACAGTAACAGCAAAAATGCTGTTTCCTTAGCTTTGCCATCATACTCACCCAGCACCTTAGAATGTGCTATACCTAGACTGTTTAACTGTAAAGGACAGAGGTTGGGTTCACCTATTTACTTTAAAAAGATATTTAAGAGGCTTGAGAACGGTGTCTTCAAATCTCTTTTAATTCAGGAGAATGTTCTCATGTAGCAATTTTCTGCATAGGAACTGCTCCTCTTTCTGGGAAAGAACAAGTGTTTATCTGTTGTAAGCGATGGATAAACGTAGTTTATTCTAGATGACTTCTCTGTATTCTTAGCACAGAGAAAAGGTTGAAGTCTTCTCTGGAGTTGGGTAGTCTTACCCACATATGTTTTTGCATCTTCTCCAATGCCAATGCGTGAGCGGTCCACAACAGAATTAATGCAGGTTTCAGGCTGTTTAGCTGAACTTGGCTGAACTTACAGTTTACATTCCTTTGTCACCATCTTTCATCTAAGCTCAGATTCACTCGGGATGAATTCAGATGATTATCCCTTCAGCTACAGTAATTTCAGAACAGTGAAAAACACTAGAAGAGCAAATGTTATTTTCTAGGTGGCTTCTTTATTGCTTTGCTCTTTCTCTAGTTCTACAATATAAAATAGAGCCATATAATAGAACTTCCTCTGGTTAGAGTTATATTTTGTGTGTTACAGCTTTCGTATTAAGAAAAAAACTTTTTTTTTCCTTTTTTTTCCAGTTAACTTATGATTTTACAGCTAGTTGATTTATTACTTTACATAGAATAAAAGAAAAAATACAAATGCTGTATTTGCTGGATGAAAGAAAGATATAAAATAAAATAAATAGTGAAATGTGACATTTATTATTGTTCGAGTACTATATTAGCAATACAATTTCAAGAAATATATGCTTGAATAACAACTTGAAAATGTTAGGGTAACAATGTAAGAGAATAGTTTATGTAACACTAAAAGAGTGACCCCTGTATCTAGGAGATTATTCTCTTTTCAAATCAAACCTCTGGATCCTGTTCCAACTGTGAGGGGACTTGAGTGACTGCCATTAATGATTCAACCTTGAACAGTTCCCCATTGCTTTGGAAGGACAGATATATCTCTACCTCATTTTCTCTTTTTCATTTTTACCACTTGGAGCCGTTACTCTGGCCACTGGTCTCAGGCTACATGCCAAGAATGGTGAAATATAATAAAATGTTAGAAAATTCAGGCATATTTAAAGCTCAAAACCCAAAAGATACAGTTCATGCACTGATACAAATAGTTACAGTTTTTAATTTAACTTTTAACCCAGAGGAGGAAGTATTTCACCTTAAGGATATTTACTTTATAAAGAGATATTAGGTCACTGTAGACTGCAATAGCAGACTCTAGGGCCTTTTTTATAAAGTTGTCTTCAAATATGCTAGTACAAAATTAAAAAATAAAGTAATAAAAAAACTTTTATATGTGCTTTCTCATGTAGCCGGTTGTACGAAATATATTATTTTAAAATTTTCCTGACATATTACTTCTGTCTATACTTTAATTTCTGCTATAAAAAAGCACTTGTAAAAACCATGGTCTGTAATTTTGAAAGTTCAGATTCATAAGATATTCTCTTATGTTGTAGTTTTAATACTCCTCTGATTAGTCTTAATATTTTTAAATGCAGTAGGCATAATACAAGGTTTATATCTCTTTTAACTTTACTTCAACCCCTCTTCCAGTATTTCATAATTCTTCTGCTTTCATATCAGATCCTGTAAATGAAGTCTCTTTAAGTGTTCACATTGGTCCCATTAACATTAATAGTAAATGCATTTATGCAACAAGCAGAGAATATATAAGCTAAATATTTTACTTCTCTCTCTAGAATATATTTCTGTAAATTCAGAGCATACAAATGTCTGGTTGAAGACCCATTAATCTGAAATCTAAGTGAGCTCACACTATAGCATGGATTTGAGACATCCATATAACTAAGTGTCAGGAGACAAATTATTTTCCAAGGTCTCTGCTAGCTAGTGGAAGCTACTTTCTTTCTCTTCTTCTGCCTGCTTGTTCTCATATACGCATATATGGCTCCTGGAAAAAAGGAGTCCTGATTTCAGTTGGATTTAGAAATTCTAGCAGAAAAATCCCTTAATTATTATATTTGTTGTGGTTATTAATATTTGGTAGTGAAAATGAACACATAACTAAAGAAGACTTGGAAGTTGTCATAGTTTTAGTGAAATATGAAGCAAAAATGTCTATGACAGAAAAATCTAAATATACAAGCTTGGTCATGCCATGATTCTTGTGTACAATCTTGTTTTGATCATTGTGAAAGGACTAAATATAAATGCCTAGTTTCTTACAATTGCTATATCTCTCAATTTTTTTAGAAGCATCAGCTGAGTAGATACTATGTGATGGCAGCAAATGTCCTTCACATTTTCCCTGCGGGTATATATGGAATAATAAGTAACAACTCACAGGCATATCCCTCTATATACTGTTAAACATTAAGACCTCAAAACCTCAGGAAGTCCTTCCATGCATTTTACCAAGACAATTTTGGCTTGGAAAAAGAACGGGACCTTCTGAAAATGTTCCCTCAGACTTTTTTTTTTTTAATGAAAATTTGAGCTTTTGATTAAATATTTTATAAAAGAAGAAACAACTTTCATTTCAGGAACAACATAAATGAAACCCGAGAATGAAATATTTTTGTCTGCAATCCTTAAACATCTCAGTTTGTTAGTATTGCTGTCATCCCTCAGGAGAATTTTAAATTCAGTGCCTGAGATTGTCATTCTCCTCCATGGATGAGGTTCTCCGGCCTAACTATTATCCCACTACCAAATGGATTTAAGAGAGGGAAGTTTCATTTTTTCAGAAAAAAGTTGTTCTGTTTTAGTAGAGAAATTTATTGCAGCTTTCCTCCACACAGTTTGTAATTCTTTCCCACTATGAAAAACCTGTTTGAACCCTATTTGTGTACACACTTTGTTGATGGAAGTGTTTTGAGAGATGCTATTTGCCATGATCTGATTCACTGCCCATATAAGTCAAAGGAAATCACCTTTTATAGAGCTAAGAAAGGTCCAATATGTTCAGCTGAAAAAAAATGGTGTTAAGTGTGAATTATTATAAGCTGTCATTCTCTTATTTTTTTCTCATTTCAAGAAGCATTATTATCTGAAAGGAAACCATCTGCAAACTACTTGGAGGGTTCAATAATGTAGTCCTTTAATACGTCCAGTAACAAACATAGATCAAGATGGAGCTAGTAATCTGTGTATTTACTTAAAAAGAAGGATGGCTTCTCCATCCCTCATTCTCTTTTACCATACAAGTATTTAGTCTAGTGTGAGATGAAATATCCCCGACTGATATAGCTAACAATTTAGGGTTTGTTATTCTTGTACAGCCTCTTAGAATTCAGCCCATATTTGATCCTCTTGCACTTTTGCTGTGAGAAGAAGGAATATATTAAAAAAAACTTTGAAGGCATCAGTCAAAGTAAAAACATCCCTAAACCAGAAGCCCTTTCTAAGCTCCATGTACATGCCTGCCTGAAAGGATAAGATGATAGCAGGCACAAGGGGGTTTTAGCACAAACACATGGAGTTCTGTACACAAGCTCTAACCCTTCATCTTGGGACCTGGCCATCTCTCTTTCAGTTTGACAACCCCTTCCATTTTCAGGTAGGCAAATGAGGTTCGTTGAAATTAATCAGCTTGCAAATGACCTGAAAAAATGCAAAGCAAGAAACTATTTCTAAGAATAAAAAGGCAAATGTACTCCATAGAAATCTCATCTGCCACAAACAACTGTTTAAAATCACTTTAACCTTCAATAGATTTACTTTTCCAAGCATATTTTAAAATCATAACCCCGCAATGCAGAATATATGGTAGATGTGATTAATACATGCCTTGGGTGTGCTGCAGGCATTTGTTCCCACACCCACAGTCTATCATTAGTCAATGCAACTCCACTGTTATCATGTTTTGTTGCTTGTTTATTTGACCATGTTCTTCATCTGTCCCTTTCTGTAAATACATATATATATCTCTAACCAGAAAAAGTACAATGCCATTTGCTAAATTTTCATATACATCCTCTTTTAGAAAAGATTCCTCTTGCTTGATGATTACTAATTTTATTGCTGTCTCTATGCAAATAGAGAATGCTTATCCAATTAGTCTTTCTGTTTCCAGCAATACTTGCATAGTTAGTCCTGACTGTGATCACCAGAGCAAGCTGCTTACTTTAATATTCCAAGTCAAGATGAGAAGCCACCCACAGTCTATTTTGCCTCTTTTTACTCATTACAGCATTGTTAGGAAGTGGAAGAAGAGAAAGAGACTGAGATCGGAGCTATCATTTACTGTCCAAAGTACAGACTGGACTGAATGTTTATTTACTGAAGACATAAATTAGATGTCTTTAGATGGGCAAAAGAAAAGGTTATAAAAATATGGTGTGTGTGTATCAGAGGAAGACTCCTATGGATTTGGAAAGAGATTGTATTCACTTTAGTGCCCAGAAACTACTATGGTCCTACAATACTTGAAAACAGATTAACTATCTGAGCATAATTTTACAGTGCTTAATAATTTGACTTCCCCTCTCCTTCTTTGCTTCTTTGTTGCTGTCACTCTCACTTTTACTATAGTAGCCTTAGAAACACAGATTTGGGGGCAGGGGGAGGGTTAGGAGGATGAAGGTTCTTTATGTAATGTATTGAAAACCCCAAGAAATGTTGCTTTATTTATTTCTCTGTATACAAAACACAGAGGATAAGGACTCTGGTCCAGTCGCTGGGTTCCTTACAGCGCCGTGAATTATAAAGCCGAAATCAGCCAAATGAGAGCTGCTTTAGAGATAGTGAAAACAGGTTCTGATCTGAACTTGATCAACCCATATAGAAATACAGAAGTCTGGACTATTTTATAACTGCGTGTAATTCATTTTACCACATTAATTGAGACAGAGATAAATTTGTACCTTATTTTTCCAACAAGCAGCAACTGGGTACTCTGTAGTTTCTCATAGGCTGTCTCTGAATGTAATTCAGCCTGTGCAGATGGTCTGCACAAGGATGACACATCACTTAAGTCTCAATTAGCTCCTCACTGCAGAATTTAAATGGGATTATGTGATACATAAAACCTTGCTGGCACTGTCTGAAAAGAGGTGATTTACAACCTCTGAAATTAAAGGCTAACATCTAATGAACCAGTGGTTTAAGTACTTTGTCATCTTTTTTCAAAAATCTAGTGATACTGGAATATAGTCCTTTCTTTGAAATTTTTATTGAAAAATATTTTGGCACATTCAGGAACACTAGTTCTCAAAGTCTGGCAAACGACCAGAAGTATCACACCCTTATTGACGTGTTTCTCATCTGTGTTTTCTGAGAAGCATGCGTTTGCAATTGTAGGCTGCAACATACTAACTTCCTTTCTTTTTTATCTGCTACAATTTTTTTAACTCACGAACAGCAAAACTGAAGCCATCGGGTTTTGCTCAGCCCAGATTAAAGATCAATAATGATAGCGGAAATGTTTACTTCATATTGTAGTAGGGACATACATCTCCAGCCATCAAGGCAGATGATAGTCTTATGGTCCTTCTAGACTGATTGCAGCACTTAGACGTATAATGGTTGCAACAAAAGGCAAAGACAGACTTGCAGGAAGGTTTTTTTTGCGTGTTACATTTATAACATGTCAAGAGAGTTCTATAAAGGCACCAATGGAAAAAGAACATTTTATTTCTATTCATCGGAAGCTGAACAATTCATTGATTTTTAAATTATCCTCCATTCTTACAAGATGCTTTACAGCTGTATTTTATTGACTGTCTTTTTCCTTGTATAAATAACTTGCCCCTCTATTGAAGTCTACTGAAACAGTGAGGTTTACCCTTAAGCTCAAAAGAGCAAAACTGTTAGCATGCTCTTGTGTGGTAGAACTGTTTTCTGGAGAAATTAAACTACTATTAGAATACATGGAGTTATTTAAATCTATCCAACAAAACCTCTATCTCTTCTTCCTTTGAGCCTTTGATGTTCTGCTAGTTTTCCTGCTGGCTCATTTTTTGATGCAAAAATCTCTAGTTGTAATGTGTTTTGAAGAAATATTCTAAAAGTATTAAGAGTTTGTAAAATGTTATGTACTAGAGTAATCCCTAATGGAGGTTATCCCAGTTGGTAAAGATCTTGAAAACAGAAGGTTCATTAGACTCTAAACACCTGACCAGTTTTAATTCTTAGTTTATTGGAGATTCTTCCTCTTGGTATGTGAAGAGGAGTGTCACAAAACTTTGGTAAAAAAAAAAAATAAATATCAAATTTAACTTCTGTTAGTGCTTTTCATTTCAATATAACCAAAACAGACAGTGAAAAGATATGATTCTGAAAAAGGATTTAGAGGATCATCATGAAAAGCCAGCTACACTAAATGTAATCCATCAACAATAAAGGGCTAAAACAATCTGTAGAAGTGTGAACAGAAGATTGTTAAGCAGGAACAAAAAGGTGACGTTACACTTGTACTCAGCATTAATAAGATCCCTGTTGGAATATCACAGTCAGTTATTCACTTTGAAACTTGCTTGAGTTCGGGGATGATTTGCAAAAGTGGTACAAGAACTGAGACACTGTCCTGGTTTGAGGTAAGACAGAACCAATGTTCTTTTCAGTAATTTTACACAAAAGTTTGGATTTAGCCCATCAAGTCAAGCTGCGTTGGATACAGACATACATTGATGTAGACATCTACAGTGATGATGTAGTGTAGATACCTACAAGTGGTCTAAGTGATTAAGCTTCCTTCATATTCAGTATGTATCTTAGGCTTGACTGAATTACCTAGATGTCTGGTGCACTTGAGATGCTTGTCCGCTAGGTATCACTCTAGGTGGTCATGTCTCTCCTGCATGTCCTGTGCCACATTTACCAGTTCAGTGTGGATATCTTAGATACTCTAGGGTGTCTAAAATGGAACTAAATACTTATAACAGTGCAGCCGGACTCTGAGTTTAATCAATATAATTGATTGCACGCAGAAAGATATTTAGCTCGTTCTGAAGCAGACACATCTGCCTGAAGACTTTGCTGTGTTGATTAGATCTCTCTGGACTGTAATGAAAGCTTAGACATCTTCCTAGTTTACATGTAGATACCTATATTACAGATAGCTAAATGCAAATATCTGAGTCTAGACCTGGATTTCACCCACAGTATGCTTGGGGATTTAGGAGAGAAGATTAAAAAATCATAATCTATCTAAAAATATATAAAGAAGAGAATGCATCTGAGAAAGGATTCTTCAGTGTAGAATATATGCACAATAGCAAGACACAAGGTATGCAAAATTAATCTAGAAAAAATTTAAACTTGAAATCAGACAAATTTTAAGAGCAAAACCAATAAAACACTCAACAGTGAAAGCTTTATGATTCTGTCAATACTGGAAGGAACCTGAATCCAGATTCACTTGATATATTTTACAGGTCTCAATGCTTTTGTAAGAAATATTTGACTGATTATGAGCAAAACTAGAGAATAATGAATTGACTTCTTGTTACCTAAAGACCAGCATTAAACAAAACGACAGAGTGGATTATCACAACAGGTTTTTTGGCCATAAAATCTATTGCTACATTTATATTAGTTAGTAAAAAGGGGCATGAGATTGAGCTCTTGCCCATGACTGTCCATTTCTTTTGTTAACACAACCCCTGGTGTGGCTTTGCCTCAGGCCAAATAATACGCTCTCACACAATGTTGAGACACAGCTGAGGAAATAACATATGTGAAACATCCATTTCAAAAGCAAGTTTTTTGCACGTAGTAAATATAGAAAGTCTAAATTTCTTTTTTTTACCTGCAGTAGTTAAATAATGATAGGGCTTTTACTTTGCTGTATTTAACTTTATGTAACTTCCTTACTAATTTATATTTTCTGCATAACTATTGAACTTCTTCACTTCAAAATGCAAGCTATCTTCTAGCACGACCTGGAGGGTGCCTTGTAGTTGAGATGTAGCAGAAGAATTAATAGTGTGCTATTGTTAGCAAGTCAGGATCAAACACAGCTCTGCACTAACAGCCATAACAAAACAAGCATTGCTGACCCATAACCCAAGATTATGATATATGTAAGAAGGCTAAGTCTAAGCAATGAAACTGAATGAATTTCATAATTTATAGTGTTGTCAGTTTTTATATGAAAAATATAGAAAGTGGTATATTTCTATTAATTTTATTATAATATGTTTTGAGCTTAACAGCATATTTTGTCTGAGAATTGTCCACTTGGTGGATCTGTTATATTAGAAAGAGATGTATTGCAGCATGCATTTGAAAATATATATGTTGCAGTTTCTTTGTAAAATATAAGTATTTCATGCTTTAACAAATGGGTTTCATTACACAGCGTGTATAACTTCTTTATGTGTATCTGCTTCATAATGTGATTGATGATCTTAATGGCATCTATTTTCATACTCTTCCTTTCATAAAAATTAAATCAAATACTATCTGTTTATCTGTATCTGTTTTTTCTCATAAGCCATAATAATTGGGAGATGTCGTGCAGCTCTGGTAAATTTCAGCCTGTGGTGCTCTCACACATTGCTGTATCTGGATCTTAACATTTTACATCTCTGTATTCCTATGCTTCCCAAGTTTTGAACGGACAGGAGCACTGCTCCTTGCTGTCACTTTTCTGCCTATTAACACTTCTCAGAAATGAGACCATGAGCTCTTTCTGCTCTTGCCCCTAGAATAACACCCGTGTGCGAGGAGGCCATGAGCTTTTGGCTTGGCAGTGGTTGGAAACACCCCACTGTGTCCCAAAACTGCAGCCAGTGAGGGGAACACACAGCACCACTCCTCAGACATAAGTAAGAAAGGGTGGAAGCTGCAAGGAGCAGTAGATGTGGACTCACTCGAGGAAATATGTGGGAACATATGAAAGGAGACACAAAAGAAAAGAAGTGAGAAGATACAAGAAAGTGATATGTGAAAGGACATGTAGGTGGATACACAGAAGAGGACACCAGAGGAGAACTATGAAGAGATGCAGTTTTGGAGAAAATGGAGGAGGAAACGGAGATGTGTGGAAAAAGACACTGTCAGGGACACAGCTGGAGACATACTCTTGGAAGAAGCAACTCCATGCCATAAGAACAGGTGCTTCTGAGAAGACTGCAGTCACGGGTGACCTATGCTGCAACAGGGACACCCCTGATGTACTGCAGCCATGGATGACCCACGCCAGAGCAGGGACACCCCTGAGGAGACTGCAGCCCATAGAGGAACTCACACCAGTACAGAGGAGCAGTAGAAAGCAAGGGGCAGTGGGGGTGTATTGGGTTTGTATGGCAAGGTTTTGGTAGTGGGGGGAACTACGGGGCTGGCTTCTGTGAGAAGCTGCTAGATGCTTCCCCTGTGTAAGACAGAGCCAATGCTAGCCAGCTCAAAGATGGACTCGCTGCTGGCCAAGGCTGTGCCCATCAGCAGCAGTGGTAGCCCCTTTGTGATAACGTATTTAAGAAGGGGGAAAAAAAAGCTTGCAGCACAAACAACAGCAGCAGAGAGAGGAATGAGAATATGTGAGAGAAAGACACAGACATATGTGAGAAAAATTCTGCAGACATCAAGGTCAGTGAAGAAGGAGAGGGAGGAGATGGTCCAGGTGCCAGAGTAGAGATTTCCCTGCTGTTTCCCATGGTGAAGACCATAGTGAGGCAGGTTGTCCTCCTACAGACCGTGGAGGTTAACACTGGAGCAGATTTCCGCCCTGCAGCCCATGGAGGACCCCATGCAGGAGCAGGTGAATGCACCTGAAGGAGGTTGTGACCCCATTGGAAGCCCATGCTGGCAGGACCTGTGACCCTGTAGAGAGAGGAGCCCATGCTGGAACACTTTTGCTGGCAGGACTCATGACCCTGTTGTAAAAATTCTGATCATGAAAGTCAATATGCTGAAGACAGGGAGACAGTCAGGGTGGAGGACAGGACCGTGCAGAGGTCAGGTAGCAGTCTTCTGCAACTGATAAGTCGTCCCTCGCTTGTGCATAACACTGCCTGCAGAATTGGTTAAGGAGTAGGCCCAAATGCCTCCGTCACTCCTTTCTACAGCCTGACTTATGTCAAGAGCCTGTATGCAAAAGCACATTCAAAAAAGGGCAACAAGCGAAATCGTATGAATTTCCCCATGAAACCTGTCCCGCTCATGTTAAAGGTGAAGTTCTGCTTGCTAGGTAAGAAAGAGAAATAAAACATAGTATAAGTAGCTATTAACTCATGATCTCT
Source organism: Burhinus oedicnemus (assembly GCA_008921705.1). Classification (NCBI taxonomy): domain Eukaryota; kingdom Metazoa; phylum Chordata; class Aves; order Charadriiformes; family Burhinidae; genus Burhinus; species Burhinus oedicnemus. The sequence goes on along the minus strand of VFFE01007237.1, from coordinate 2,468,162 downwards.
CATAAGCCAACTCGGCCTATATGGATCGCGAGCTAGGCTGCACATACCCACAAAACCTGCAAAATGTGATAAAAAACTGAGCTCTTAGACACAGATGTGTAATCAGGCCCAGCCCAGTGGCTTGAAAGGTATAAAAGAGTAGGAAAGTTTAACGACTGGGGGACCCCCTCAGCTGGCCTGAGACCTTCGCTACGTTACGTCTGGACACATGACTGATAACATCACAGGTCGTATTGCTTGCTTACCCACAGTAGATTATATTGCTTGTATTGCTTGTATGACTGTCTTGTTATAATAAGATTATGAATTGTTTAAGGAGAATAATTAAATCATTTTGGTCACCTGATGTATAGTCAGTGAAGTGTGTTGATGTTAAACCTGTCTCACCACCAAAGGTGTTCGTGGGGAATACTGGTGGTTCATGACACCTGTGGAGGAGTCACTCTGGAGCAGTCTGTTCCTGAAGGACTGCACCCTGTGGAAAGGACCCATGCTGGAGCAGTTCATGAAGAATTGCAGCCCGTGGGATGGACTCACATTGGAGAATTTCATGGAGGACTGTCTCACATTGGAGGGGCACCATGCTGGAGCAGGGGAAGAGTGTGAGGAGCCCTCCCCCTGAGGAGGAAGGAGAGGCAGAGAGAGCACGTGATGAACTGACCACAACTCCCATTCCCTGTCCCTCTGTGTTGCTGGGGAGAGAGAAGGTAGAGAAATTGGGAGTGAAGTTGAGCCCGGGAAGAAGGTAGAGGATTGGGGGGAAGGTATTTTAAGATTTAGTTTTTATTTTCTCATCATCCTACTCTGATTGGCTTGGCAATAAATCAAAATAATTTCCCCAATTTGAGTCTGTTTTGCCTGTGATGGTAATTGGTGAGTGATCTCTCCCTGTCCTTATCTCGACCCACGAGCCTTTTGTTATATTTTTCTCTCCCCTGTCCAGTTGAGGAGGGGGCGTGACAGAGCAGCTTTGGTGGGCAGCTGACATCCAGCCAGGGTCAACCTGCTGCAGGAGGAAAATAAGTAAGAGGGGCTGAACATCAGCAGGATACCACTAGGCACAGATTCCAACCTCTTGTGCTGCCCATCGCCTCATGAAAGGGATTGTGAGGGACTGAGTATAACACAACCCGACAAGAGAATTTTATCAACTTGGGAGAACCATTTAGAAAAACATAATAAGCAACCATGTTAGGCAGACAGAGAAAAATGCCACTTTTTGGCATTCAGACTTGGGGGTGGGAAAAAAGGAAAAAAGAAAAAAGCCAGCTTTTTTCTACAAAAGGACTTCATTTGAAATAAAGAACTATTAAAGCTCAAGAACTTTGCCTACATTAATTCCTGTCTTATAGAGTGGTGGAATTTCAATTTAAAGTCCAACTAGGTTCCCAGCAAGAACTTTAATAAGTCTTTAAAATAGAACAATACAATGTAATAACACTGTATGACTTTTTCTTAGAAAGAAAAATACTAACCAGAGACTGAATCATTCTCTTCATTTTCATAAACCCGTAGTAAACAATGCCTGCAGTATTTGTTCAACTTATTTTATATTTTTTAATCACTGCACTATCTTTCTCCCCACACACTTCATCACTGTGTATGTAGCAAGAATTTTTCCAGAGGTTTTCATAACAAGTAGGTATGTTTCATTCTTTAGAACAAGAAAAAATAAAAAGTCATCTTCTGACTTCTTTTCCAAGTAACAGTGAAGAGTCTTTTTCTATAGTATAGTCATTTATTGAATGTGCATTAAAAGTTCTTGTGCCTAACTGCAGGGCTTTAACATAAAAAATGTTTTAATCAGGAAGCTACAGATAGTCTTAAAGCTCTTTTACATTTAGAATTATTAATTATAATGGTTTGAGAAGTATTGCGAAATCATATTATAAGTTATTTGATCAAAGTGATTGATTTCTATAAAATGCAATACTTGTCAGGGAAGAACAACAATTGTGTAAAATTTATACTAATGCATGAAAGAAAAGATGAAGGAAAATAATAACATGAAATTACAACAAAGACTTGTGAATTCTGTCTTTTATCTTCCCCATCAACAACCAAAGGAAGAAAAGAGCCTCAGGTTATCAAGCTATACATAATGTTTAAAACAGCCTCCTAATAGCTGAAGTGCTAGACCTATTCTTCGTGTTCAGCATATAGCAAAGAACACAAGGTAAAACATTCAAAAGGATGACAGTGAATTAGGAGTATATTTTCTATTTTCAAAAGTGAGGTCATGCCATATTTTAAGTGTATTTTAAAAGCATTTCTGTACAGTTTAGTATATAAATTTGAAAGCACATTTTTTAGCAGTATAAATATCATTACCATTTAATGAGATTTAAGGTGGATTTTCAAGGATGCTTTTTAATTTCCAGGAACACTTATTTTTTGCAATAAGGAGATCATGACATCTAAATTTTTGGAACATTTTATCTCTTCTATACTAGCTGTCTGGTTCTTTCCTTCATCACTAGGAAAGAGAGGGCAGTTCCATCTATTTATCCTTGATGCAAAATAAAGAGTGGGTATTTATTTGTTTTGAAAACAGTGAGAGTCGGAACAACACAATTAGATTAGATGTCTTGAAATCGCTAAGATAGAGGCAATGATGAGCTAGGTAAGAATCATTTAAAATAAAGTTTATATGCCAGGTTTTTCTTTCCCATTCTGACTTGCGTATGTTTACAACTGCATAGACTGTAAAATAGCGTAAAAAATAACTTTTTAAAAGTCTTTTTTTTAAGAACATTGAAGGACTTATATGAAAAATATAGTAAGAATTAATTTTCAATGTTATTATGGTCTGTCAAAGTCTGTGTTTTTTTAAAAATAACAGAAGGTTTAGAATGTGTTGTGACATTCACATGCCTTGTGAGATCAATGAATAATCCTTACAAACCCAAGAAAAAGACTTCTCATGCACACACATACACATGGAAATCTTTTAGCTACATCTGTTCAACATCTGGTAAAACATACCTGTGTATTGGCATATGAGCTTTTGTACTGTCAGTTCCCCCATTCAGTGCAAGCTGCCGTTTTATAAAATGAATTATATTCCATTATACAACAATATTAACATACAATCCATTTTCAGTCCTTAAAACAGATTGATTTCTTCAAAAGAATTTATATTACTATATTTGTTTTCTGACTATATAAACCATTACAGCAGAAACATCAGGGAAATTTTTTTGTCTGGACCTAAGTACTTGTGAGTTCTCTTATAGGTAGTGGAAACTTTCTCGCTGCAGTTTAATATATTTTTCATATGTTGCTTACCAGCTCTTCTTTCCAGTATATAACGTGGTTCTTCCCTAATAAGATTTTAGGATTGTATCTTAAGTAGAGAGATCCTATTTACAGAGCTATCACTTCAGCTCAGAATAATTCAGGAACTGTGACTACATGAGAAGTACAGCCCTGAATGGCTTACTTGCTTCCTGGTCCCCCTGATGATTTTACATCATATGCTGATAGCGGTTCTTTGAGTCATGACATTTAATAACCTATACTTTCAAAATTATGTATGCCTAACACCAAGAAAAAAACCTTACAGCCTTTAGTGGGTCACAAAGCTTTCTGAAGGCCTGATGCTTCTTTTTTCTTGCTACTTTGTAATGCCATTTGCATTTGTAACTGCACAGAACAGTAAGCGCTATGTCACCCTCAAACTAGAGTGAGAGCAGACTTAAACACAAAGACCTTTCAACGATTCTCATCACCTACTTTATATCAGCCATCAAATCACGCTCCAGCCTCTACCATTTGAAGCCATTAAATAGCTAGTGGGATTTTCCGTAACAGTAGGAGCGGTAACCCCAGTGTCCTGGACAAATTCCAACACAAGTAATTACACTGTGCCAGTAAATCCCCCTGCATTTTATTTGGACATTACATTTCTTTTTCTTCTAGTAAAACATGGTGTAAGGTTTGATGTGCATTGTTAAACAGGTGCTGAGTTTTACCCAAAGTGGCTGCATTTCAAGGATGTGTGAAGTGATGTCTATAAGATGCAGTAGGGGCTTAATACATCAATTTGGAACTGGTACCCTCTGGATAATAAACATTATATGATGTAACTTTTTATGATTTTATTATTATATTCATATATATTTAGGGATGCTAAAGAAACACAAGAATCTTAAGAAACTGTAAGTACAATAAACTAAACTGTTCTTCAGAAGTTCTTTCACTAATATTGAATAGTATTAAGCTGGCTATTTTTTTTTCCTGCACAACTTCTCAGGATCTCAACAATATCCCTGTTTCATAGTATAATAAAGATATTGTTTTCATAATTTTATTTGTAGAAAATAAGAGTGCTTACATCCTCGAGCAGCTAGTAGTTTACAGAGAAGGTCACTCCTTTCTCATCTCAGAGACGGGCATTCAGCTTCCTGCGTATTTTGAGCTAGAGTAAGGGCTTAATCTCTTCTCTTGCTGCGTGTCTTAAGACAAGCTGCTCAGTTATTTGAGTTCTGGGTATTAGTTTCCCCAAAAAAACCTTGAGGGGGAAAAAGGCCAAGGTCTACATATTCTTTTTTTAGTAATTTTTTTCTGTAACTAGTTTTATTCTCAATACTCTAATTATTTACCTGTGCTAAATATTGTGGGGTGCTTTACACTGCAGTGTTAACAAAAAAAATTTGAACTTGTTCCAAGCTTGTGTAGATACGACGAACTGTTCAAAATTTGTGACTAATTAGTTATTGTTTACACAGTGCTTTGAATATATAAAATATTTTGTAAGTGTTAGACATTATTACATAAGACACAGTCCACTGCAGAGATAAGAAGTGCCTTACTGTGTGACCTGTGGTCACATCTTCTGTAACAGCTTTATATTATTGTGTAAGAACATGAAAGTTTGTATGATTTACAAAATTATTTCCTGAATGCATTTCACCATATCAAAAGTCTTCAAATCATTGCGTTTAATTTGCTTAGAGAAGAGTAAGCTTAGACTACTAATTGTATAGAAATTCAGCTATAAATTTAACTATCTAAGAGCACTTTGATGGAAATGTTTTTAAGTAAGTTTTAGATATTTTCAGAAGTTTCTAACGGATCTTGTTTGTTTGCTTGTTTTCAAGCAGAAGTGACAATAAGAATTCTGAATTTCAGAAATCTATGAAAAATACCAATTTCAGTGAAATTCTGACAAAAACAAAGCACCTCTAATTTATAAACTGTTTGCTTAGCTGGATTAAGAAACCAGTTCCATCCTTGTCTCTCCCTTTGACAGCTCTGAGGCTCTTGCCTTCTTGGCTGGCTTACAGTCCCAAAACTTGGACCTCAGTTTCCAGATTTATGACTCTGGCTGTTTAGTGATCTAAGACTTATAGATTCCTGCTTGCTGGATGCCTACACAGAACACTGATGGGACCTAATACCAGCCACATGATAAATTCCAGGACCGCTTCAGTTAAACTAGGATAAATTCTTGTGCAGTTTGAACGTCCTGATATTCTGACGCTGGGGGAGGGGGCTGGACAGGGGAGGAGGGGGCTTAGTAGTGGAATAGTTCTGGGGGAATTTTGATGTCTTCCAAATGAGACCCGATTTTGCATTTTTTTATGTAAAATCAGTATTGGCATACTTCAAACCTTCTTACTTTCCCCATGTTTGAATTAGTTTTGTGAGTTCATTTTGGTGTATCTCACCAAGCTGTAGCATTGAGCTGGAAGTAACCTCTAAGTTCATTTGAATTTTATGTTAATTAACACTAATCTTTAGCCGTGAGTCATTAGAAAACATATTTTCACAGAAATGTGTTGTGGTTTTCAATAATTGTTAACTGGTGCACAGCTTCTCTTTTGCCCTTTTTGTACTCTGAAGCCTGTATAAGGGATGTGTATGCTGCTTCCATTTAAAAGTGCAAAGTAGTAGTTGTTCCTGACCACACTTGTCTACTACTCCTGGAGGCATTGTCTCTGCATCAACATCCTGCAGGCAGAATGCCTGCAGCAAGTATCACATGGTTAGTGCCTTGTTTAATCTGCTTCATATAAGAGGGCAGTTTACCCAGTCCTTTCACCATATGCTCAAGAAATGTGATGCTGGAAAATGGATTCTCTGTGTGTTTGACTCCTGAGGTATATTTCTACAAGCCCAGCTGAATTCTGAGCCCTGAGCTATTAAACATTTTAGTATAAATACTACTACTAAGAACACTGTTATTACTGTTATTATTACAGCTGCTGTTATTACCAAAGAGAGCTGATACACTAAAATGCAAAGCATGATTAAATAATTTAGCATCACAGTATAGTGCATTCCTGTAAAACGATAAATAATTCCAGGTGCTTTTCATTTCTTATGTATTTTCATTGTGCAGTCTTTTACTTCACCGACACTGTGCAAGAAGACCACATCAGACAGCTAGACCACCTGTGTACATATAAGCAATTAAACTTCAAAATATGAACATGCAGGATGGTTTGCTATCAGCTGCAGAGGTTACCTAAATTTCATGTTTGTCAAAATTCAATGATTTTCTTATATGGATGTGAGTTTTAAATCTGTAGAGCTGACAGTAAAAACAATATAAAAGGAAAGACAACTTATGAACTGTGAAAAGGAAGTCATAATGTATAAAGAGTAAATAATTTGAGGAATTATTAATCAATCAGGAAAAAATGTGCCAAGCATAAACATGGGTGCAGTTTTTTTATTTCTTCCATACAACATAAACCAAGTGTTCCTCATAATTAAGTCTATTTTTGGTGTGATCTCCTCTTTTAAAAAGATATTCCACCATGAAAGTGGAATTAAAGACTTTCCACCAAGCGAAATGCAATGGAAGGGACCATTCAGCCTCTGACTAACATTTTCAGACTCAAGCAAAAAAGTTTTCTACCATTTTGTTGCTGAGTATGGTTATGCTGTCTAATTTTTTTCACTTAGGGGAACTCCTTGCGTACACAATAACTATATACTTTAAGTAGAAGATTTTGTATGTGTAGCCTAGACCACAGAAACCAAAATGGGACTGGAGTGTCTCCAACGTGGATCTGGATCCAAAAGCCAGTTTATGTGGATAGAGAAGTATAATTCACAAATTTCAATAAGCTTATGCCAAGTTATATCATCTGCCATTCTGAAAACTTAGGAATACTCACAGTGAAGTTTGAAAGCAAAACCAGCAGAGTAGAGTACAAATAGTTATTTAAATATAACTATAGGATTAACTAGAACTTCTTTGAAAGAGCAAAGAAGCACTCAAATATAACTGAAGTACTTTGCATACATTTTATATTGAGTTTATTACTGTTGATGTGTTCAAAGTGACTCTGTATTTTGAATGTCTTATACTTTGATTCTAATATCTGTTTTTATTGCTTAATCAAGTGATATCATTTTCTTAAGTGATTTTTTTCTTTTTCTTCCTTCCTTCCTTTTTTTTTTTTAAAAAAAAATCCTGGCTGCTTTACAATGTGTTCTATGTACCTGGTAAAATGTAAGCTTGAAACTATGAGTAGATAAATTTCTCTTGATGAAAAATAAACTTTGTCGCAATTTAAAACTCTCTTTAAAAATCATTATTGGTATGTTAATTTTAGCAGTAGAAAACATTTATCATTTACAGTATTTTATTTTCATCTGTATTTCAGATAAATGGATCTGAATTAAATTTCATTGAGTTCAAACATTTAGGAAAATTACTTGTCTTACCTTGTGAATAAGATCATTAATAGTTTAATACTCATATTTTCCAAATTATTTGTCTAGTTCATTTAAATTTTACCTCTCTGTTCTGTTATTCACACCATGAATGGCAATATCAGAAGAGATGCATTCTAGGATGACTCTTAAAATAGAGTGACATATGTAAATAACTTGCTCAGCATACCTTAAAATGAATTATGAATATGACATGTTGTTGAACTATGCACAAGAAACTAAAAAATCAATTAATATATTTCTACGCAAAACAACCCGGAACCCTTGGGCATGGTGAGAATGCTACAAATTACAAAGCTAAATATTGGACTAGCTTTTCAAATTGTCGAGCTCTGATCGCTCTTTTTACAAAAATAAAATGACAGAGTGACAGAAGGTCAGAAAGCTCCTCCAGGGGATTGCTGTTTCAGAGGCACCAATACAGTAACGAATCATGATGACAGCATTGTAAAACAATAGTAGGCTGAAACTTTGGGTGATTCATTGAAGCATTTGTTACAAAGTTGAAAATTTCATAACCATAATATACAGACATAAAAAATCTATGCATAGACCGCTGTACAGAGAAAAATACTTCTATTGGCAAAGCTGTTGAATGTTTTGTCACTATGGGTGTGGCAAATCTGAGGGGAAAAATCTTTCTATGGAACCTGAAATGTAAATATTTTCTCATAGAGACCCTACGTCATTCTCCTAGTCTTATCTGAAGCCAAAGGAATTTTACAAACCTACGCTAAATAGCCTTTGTGTTGACCACAAATATTAGACTGTCACAAACAGAGCAATCACAAAAAGTCAGATTCAATTTTGAGATACCCTTGCTTCTACTCTCTGCTGCCTCAGTGAGCTTCCATGTACTTTTCATATGGGGAGCAGTCCTGCTCTTCATCCATTTCCTTGCAGCAGCATTTGATGTTGGGTTCTTCCACCTCTGTCCGCTGGGGTGGGGTGGCTGCTGTTATGGGCTAAGAAGCAAAGTACCAAATTCGGATAGCTGACTGGCTGCTCCACCAGCCTGCAGGAAAGGGATAGACCCAGTGCATGACTATTCTGAGGAGCACAGTTGGGGCTTGAAAGCCTGAGAAACATGTTAGAGAATGCCGCTTTCTGCATAGGAGAAGTAGGGATGGTGTCCACTACTGGAACCAAGAACTATTCAATGAACCATCCAACAGTCATCTCCCTTTCTGAGGAAAAGAGGCAAACTATACCCCCAATGCTAGAGTGTGGATTTTGCTTGTGCCTGTGGGATAATAAAAGAGGGGTCTGTAATCAAAACGTAGCTCAGAGGAATGTATAATACAGTGAGAAGGAGGAATAAAATATAAGCATTGCCTGCTAATATCTTAAAAAAAACCCAAACAACCCACCTTTCTCAATTGTCCTAGTGCTGTCAAGAAGCCTACATGTTTGTATGCCATTATTTATGAAAAGCCCATTTGAATAACTTTGTAATACTACAGTCCAGATCAATTAAGGTATGACCAAATCAATGTGAGTAACACACAAGTAACAGGTATGTGGATTTATATGTAGAATAGATGTATATTTAAAAACCCGCCCTTTCAACAACTTGTTCTTTTTAAAAATATGCAGAACTTCTAAATGTGGAGGATATTCAATCCCCAGTGAGGAAAGAGAAGGGTAAAAAGATTCTTCTGAACTGTTGTTTTTGTTACAAAGATACTGTAGCATCTTGAGCGTAGTGTTTTCTGAGGGGAAGTTGTCCCATATGGAGTGAACTATAAGAAAACTGTAAGTACATGCCTACTCAAATAAATATGTTTTTCTGACAAATAGTGAATCCCAGAAATACTGTAGGCAACATTTTCAAAAGCATCCAATGATTTTTGTTATTGCCATTTTGCATATCTAATGTTACGTCCAATTTTCCCGTGAGACTGAGCACTTGGATTTTATACTAAAAGAACTCAAATTATATGTAGACTGAAAAATATTCTATTGAAAGTGGTAGTCCCTTACAAACTCAAATTTCATAATTAAAACAATGTGGAAGTATACTTGTCAGTCTGGAATTAAACATATGTTATTCCACTAAAAGTCTGAGACAAGAAATAAATATTTTTTTTAATAGCTAAATAATTATGCTCAGTTAAACAATACACAACATTTAGCAGCATCCTTGAGTTATTTCGTGTAGACTTGGATGACTAAATCCAAAAGTTTTGATTGTTCAGGTTATTATTTACAATCATCTATGAAAAATTACTTCTGGAAATATTGTTAGCAATGATAAATTTTTCTCTGGTATAGACTACTACAATGTCACTAAAATCCTACGATGGGATTTATTTTGTTATATGGGTTAGCTGTTTGTGGCTCCCTTGCTTCTGAAATGTCCTTTTCAGTTAATTTTGTAGTATTTTGGAACCACATTTGCTGCTCCAAATTGGAATCCCCTGATGAAATCTGAAATGTGGTAGAATATGAAGATTTATGGTAGCATAACTCACTAAAGACAGTCATACATAGACCTAATTTTTGCCAAATTATCTGCAATTCCAGTAGAAGTAATGGTGAACTCTCAAACTCCAGTATTCATAGCATTTAGGCTGCAATATTGGAAACTTTGTCTGATTAACCAATGCATCTACTTGGGCTGAAAAAAAAAAAGCCAAACCAACAACTCAAACCTGCTTTGCTTCTCAGGGAGGCTGAATAATGACACAGTTGGCACAATTAACAAAAGACAGGAAAAAACAAGCCAGAACTTTATGACCATTATTTTTTGCTAAAAATCCCTCAAATTACAACAAACAGCTAAAAGGCTTTTCTTTGCTCTGGTTGTCATTATGGATGCCATCTCAGTCCCACAGCCACAAGGCTCTGTCACAAAACAGACTAACGAAGAGGCTAAGGCTCTTCAGAAATCCATACCAGCATGTACTAAACTGAAGGCCAGACACTGTAATTGATGCCACTATGTGTCTTACTGTACATTGATCCCTTCTAATTGTTTTCCAGTATTGTCTTAGAAAAGTGGATATGATTACCTCACTATTTTTAGTATTACAAAACACAGAGAATAGACCTGGAAAGACACTTGAGGTATCATATAATCAAATTCTCTGCCCTAGGACAGAATCGGCTGTAGCCAAGGTATTCCAAACACATTTGTTTTACTTATTTTTAAAAAAATATCAATTATATGGATTCTGAAAGCTCCCTGGACAATGTATTACAAAGTTTAATTACCCTAGCCAATAGATAGAACCTTACCTTTTTTTATGCCTAACTTAAATATCCCTCCTTGCAAATTAAGCCCATTACTTTTGGGCCAATGGAATCAAGAACAGCTAATTGCCTTCCTCTTTCCAATTGCTTTTTATTTACGGGAAGGCTGTTACCCTGTCTCATGGTCTTTAAATTTTCCTGAACACAGAAGTAATATAAAAAGACAAAACTATGGGACACATTTAGAAGTAAATTTTTGAGCAAGTGGTGAAGATATTTGGCAGTGAGAAGTAGATTTTCGATGCATTCATAATGCTTGATGAATAGTTTATTGGTGTAAAGGATTAGGAGATCAAAAACCCTATGTACACATATATATGTCAAGGCAGATTGAGTTATATTTCACTAAAATACCAAATATATTGTAGGGAGTCTATCTTCTCTGTAGAAATATTCTATCACATTAAGCTAATTTGAGATGATGAAAGGATATATTGGATTATTTTATTGTAGTTGCATTATTAGTAATATTTCATATAAGGGAGTCTAAGTTTAGGAATGCTAATGTAGTGAGACAGGTAGAAAGCGAGGGGTTTGTTCTAATTCTCAGATAAGAATAATTCTTAAAACACATCTAAAAATAGATTTGAATTTTCCAGTACAATGAAATGAAATTACTCTAGAACAATTAACTGAATAACAGTTGTGAAAAGGAATGGGATTCCACTTAATTTGTCTGAAGCCAGTATGCAAGATTTGATAAGTTAAAATATATGATTACCAACATCCTGTTTCTAAAAACAATTACCCTTTCATCTTATTGGACAGTAGAAAATTTAGCTCAAAGACAATAAAAGGTCAGCGTGGTGTCAATATCCTTGGGCTTATTTTGTGCAGTAGAAAGCATGGCTGAAATTCACTGTGTCCAGTTCTGGGCTCCCTGGTTCAAGAAGGACAGGGAACTGCTGGAGAGGGTACAGCAGAGGGCTACAAAGATGATTAGGGGAATGGAACATCTTTCTTATAAGGAAAGGCTGAGGGACTTGGGTCCTTCTAGTCTGGAGAAGAGAAGACTCAGAGGGGATCTCATCAATGCTTACAAATACTTAAAGGGAGGGTGCCAGGAAGATGGCACCAGTCTTTTTTCAGTGGTGCCCAGTGACAGGACAAGAGGTAATGGGCACAAACTGGAATGTAGGAAGTTCCATCTATACATGAGGAGGAATTTCTTTCCTTTGAGGGTGGCAGAGCACTGGAAGAGGCTGTCCAGAGAGGTGGTGGAATCTCCGACTCTGGAGACCTTCAAAACCCACCTGGATGCCACCCTGTGCAACCTGCTCTAGGCGACCCTGCTCTGGCAGGGGATTGGACTAGATGATCTCCAGAGGTCCCCTCCAACCCCTGTGATTCTGTGATCCTGTGATTCACTATAGATGGTGGTATATATATTGTCCTTTTCCAGTTTATTAATTTTTTTGTCTGTCTGTTTAGCAGAACTTCAGTGTTTCCTGACATGCAGCTTCAGTGCCTAGTTATGAATGTAGAAACAATGAGTGTTTCTGAGGCAAAAATGATGGAACTTCTAAGCAGATGAACTTCTGCTAAGGACACACAAGTTTCTTTCTGCTGAAATCACATCTGAGTTTGACCTTAAGCCTTCATCCATAAAAAACTGCCACTGTTTCTGCTATGCTTTCATTTGATCCACAGGCTGTTACAAGTTCCCATCCTAACAAAGAAGAGCTATGTGTGAGGTAGATGTTAAGACATGAAACTGCAATTCAAAGGAAGTCTGAGTATGAATCCCACGGCACTATGGCAGTGCTTAAAAGCCTCTGTTCTAAAGAAAGGGAAACAGTAGGATGAAAGATACAGGATAGTATAACTTTATTGAGCCTTTCTGTAAACCAAGATCTAAGTAAAACATGCTTGCTTCTCCCAAGAGGATTAATTCTCTTACAGCTGGGGGAATTGATGGTTACAAAAGTCAGCGAGGACAGGAAGGAGTACCACAGCACACTCATCACGGAAATATATACAATGGTATTTGTATTCCTGGTGCCAATATCCAGTTAGAAGTGAAAAAATAACACGTGCCAAGCATTTATTTATTGTGCTGTTTTCAGAGTTAATGCATAAATCAGTGAGCACGGCACATCAATAAGGGACAGAAATCATTAAGGTGTGATTGTAATCAGACAGGGAACTATGAAAACACTATGTGGTACTTCACACTGGCTTGCCCTCAATGGCATCCCTATCAAATTTACTTCTGTTTGAAGAGTTTAAATGCTGAGGCTGTATTCCTAACTTGGAATTTCACCTTTGTGAGTTTTATTTCATTCATAAACTGCGTGAGGTTGGCAAGATGTGCTAAGAAAGTGCCCATTTCGTCTTCCACATGTGTCTTGGTCTGAAGAGCTGCTCTTAAAAAAAATGTGTCTTGCCATCTAAATTGTGGTGCAACTACACAAAGCCTTTATTTTGTCATTTAGTACAGAAAATAATTGATTTACTCTAATCTTCAAGCACAATATAAACCTTAAATAAGAAGTGGTGGAAGACAAATAAGCACGAGAGTAGGGAATATAATGAAAAAACATACCACATTTATACAGTAATTTTTATGACTTTTAAGGTAATTCAGCTTCTGGCTCATCCATATGTTTATCAGAACCACGACAAAGGTACGTGGGCCAAAAGTTTGGAAAGGTTAAGAATGAGATGTACTCTGCCTTTTTTGTTTAGTCTAATTGCAATGTAGTGCAACGTAAGTGACCTTGAAGTCCTGTGGAAGGGTCCCTCACAGCAGATGGAGGCAAAAGGGGTATGAGTTACGCACAGAGAAGTCATTCACAAATGGCTGCCAATCTTTGTCATGGAACTTGCCTGAATGGGAAATATCCATGACAACTGCTGGACAGCTGAGTGCAGGTGTAATTACAATTCTTCTTTCTGGAGCTGTACAGGATGCCAGTGCCCAGGCGCTGTTAGTAGGGGCACTGCATGGCAACCTCTGTGAGCAGGACACAGCTGGGCCCTACAGCCATGGTGGTGGCACCTTGGGGGAAAAACTTGGGGGAAAAAAAGGACAGAAAATGCCAGAGGGAAAGAGCAGGGGTGAGGGGAGGAGCAAAAAAGAGTGAGAAACAAGAAAGGGCACACCAAGGTGATGAGAGGAGGAAGAGGAACAGCAACAACCCAGTGGCGGAGTGCACTGGAGCAGGGGGAGGGAGAAGGACAGAGATGCAGAGAGAAACTGTTGCCTCCTGACCACAATTCCCCCTGCACCGCTGGTTGTCTGAAGGGACTGAGTGTAACTTGCAGTGATATAAAAGGGGGGACAAGAGGTACCTGGAGGAAAAGAGGAGGAAAGGTGCTTTCCCCAAGTGTGTAATGTTTGTTTCTTTTTTCTTGGTTTTTGTGTCCCAATACCCCAATCAGTAATGAAACATTTATATTAATTGACAATAAATGAAGTTAATTTCCCGAAGTCGAGTCTGTTTTGTCCATAACAGTAACTGGTATTTGTCTCCTGTCTTTACTGCTTGTCTATTTCTCAAGCCACAAGCTTTCTCATTCTTGTTTTTCCTATTTTCTCCTCTGCCTCACTGAAGAGGGGGAGTAAGCAAGCAGCTGGGTGGGAGTTTGGCCGTTAGCCAAGGCTCACCCACCACAGGCGCAAAGTTAGTATCTGTGTACAGTGCAGACGTGTAGCAAGGCCAAGAAAATAAAATTATCTGAGTGTAAATATTGATATAAGTCTATATGTGTTTACTTATACTGTCTATATGGTTAAGGAAAAATCAGAATGTTAGACCTAGGCTATGTTCCTTAAATCAGTACAACAGTTTTACAAACACTACTACAAACAAGAATAATTAATTTATATTTTATAAGAACCAATAGAGGAAAGCGGTAACAATATTGTATCTAAGAAACAAGATAAATTTTTATTTATTTTTTTTTTTTACAGATAGTGTAGATTAGTTGGTCTAGGCTCATAATATTAAAGACCACATGAGGAATATCACTTCACTTGTGTGATGGTATCTTCCCAGCAAATGTTAATTCAATTTGGTTAATTCAAATGTTTGCTTCTTTCCTGCTAGAAAGATGATGTTTTATTTCTGAGTCAATATTTATAACTATGAACAAATACAGAAAAAATATCACTTGTTCAATTTAAATTGAATTTATGTTGATTATGGATGTACATATGCCCAAAGTTTAGCACAGTTCTAGCTGTAAGCATACTTGTTAGTAAAGCAAAAAAAGCTAGTTTTTGTAGCAGTTGTAAAAGCGAATGAGAGCTTAACGTTATCTCATTGCATTTATTGTCATAAGAATATACACATTATGGAAACAACTATTCTGCAGAACACCAAAATACTTTTTGACTACACATGGTTTAAATTCTGGAATGTAAGTATTTCTTAATTCTTTCTTTTTAATGGAAAAAAAAAATCTGTTGCTAGAGGAAATTGCTGTGTATTAGAGGAAAAAGAAGTCTTCCAAAATACTGTACATGTGTTTACTAATCAGACTTGCTTTTTCCATTTAAGTCCTTAATTGCATAAATATGCTGCTAATACATCTTTGCTTTAAGGTCATAAGAAGTGAGATTAAATGACTTTTCTCAGGAATCATTTGACAATTTGAACATGTTAAGTTAACAAAAGATTATTCAAAGCTTTTGCTCAGATATGTAAGATATCACATTATGAATCATTTTAACTCGTTTCATACATGGTATTGTTAAGTCACAGTGCATAGTATGAAAGACAAATTTGAATGACTTTACAATGCTTTTATTGTAGCTTACAAAATCTTCCCACATACTAAACCAATAAAATAAAACTTGCATTGTAACTCCTAGCTAACAAATGGAAGAATCCTTCCCTATTCAATTCATACTTAAAAAGCAAGAACCAGAAATGTCATATGCTTCATGCATCCACTCAATATAAAATAAACAACTTCACCTAGGATGAGAGCTGTCTTTTCTTTAAATGAAAAATTTAGATTCCACAGAGAAAGTTGTCCTGGTTTGAGGTAAAACAGGACCGATTTTGTTCAGTAACTTTATTTTTTAGTTTTAGTTTAGTAACTGCTGAAATTAACAGCATGTTGTGCAGAAAACTGTTCACTCTCAGAGTGATAAGACCCATGTTTATAGCTGATGCCAAGGAACGGTATGCAGAGAGGCTCTTGTTTATACTCATTACTATAACAACCAAGGCCAGCCAACTTTGTTATTTGCCCCATTGGAGGGTCAGAAGTGGAAAAGCGTAGAGGGATCACACCTGCAGGGAGGAGCGGACAGGACAGGTGACCCAAAACTGACCAACAGGGTATTCCATCCCATCTGCTTCATGCTCAGTATAAAAGCTGAGGGATCAAAGGGTCAGCTCTCTTTCTTCAGTGGCTGGCTTCCGAGGAGGACTCTGTCTGTTTGTCTGCCTTTGATCCCAATCCTGAATGCAGATCTGGAATCCAGTTCCCGTCCATTGCTGAGTCCAGTCTGGGACTTCCCCAGTGCCTGCTGGTGACGTGATTGTCATCCTGGGAGCTTGATATGGTTTTGTATGTATTTCATTATTTCTTTTTTTATTATTTTATTATTATTATTTCATTAAAGTAGTTTAGTTCCTTCTAAACTCTTAAGTCTTTTTTCTCTCTCACCTGCCTCCCTTCAGAAGTGGAGCCGGAGAGAGAGATCATCTGTCGTTCCACCAGTTGGGCCAGTCCGGCTCAAACGAAGACAAAAGTAAAAGTTTATAGAAAAAGCTTTGTCAGCTAAAAACTGCTCTATAGTCAATCCATGACTCTATGAACAGCAGTGCCATAAAACCATTTGACATTTCTGCACGATAAAAGAAAAGGAGAAAAATAGTGAACAGAGAGGTAATGACCAAAATCTGTTCTCACTTTAAAAATGTTATTGTCCATACAGGCTATATCAGTGTCTGTTCTCTAAATTTATAGAAGACTGTTGTCTTATGTATTAATGAAAAAAAGAACCATGTAATTAGATATTCACATGGCCCTGTCACTATACAAGAGCAAAGAGGAAGCATAGTTTGACTTGTGAGTACAAGACCTCAGTTTGCACCACTATGTGATAAAACGCCTGACCAATCTCTACTATTCTTTGGGTATGTTTTGATAAGGACACACAAAGAAAAAAATAAGGAAAAATTGAAAGAAGCATTCTGAAATAAAAATTGAGCAAATGTGCAGAAAAATTCAATGGTTTTCTGGAAAAATTCTTGGAAGTTTCAC
The DNA here is from genome assembly GCA_008921705.1 of Burhinus oedicnemus. Classification (NCBI taxonomy): domain Eukaryota; kingdom Metazoa; phylum Chordata; class Aves; order Charadriiformes; family Burhinidae; genus Burhinus; species Burhinus oedicnemus. Next base: position 2,450,990 of record VFFE01007237.1, on the reverse strand, counting down.
CTTTACACTGAATTAAAGTGACTCCTTACTTTGGAAATGACATTGCTGTCTCAACAGATGAAGAGTCATCTCCCATCTGCCATTTTCAAGTTCTTATTTCAAGAAATCTAAAACATACTCCCTCCAAATGATGTGTGTGCTTTAGTGTAAAATATACAATGATTGAGCATCATATTCAATGTTTACATTTGCAAACTTACTAGAAAGGCTGTGCATTAGATGAAAACATGTAGCCATTATCGAGTCTTGGTTAAGGTCACACGCAAAAGTATACCAGGTTCTTTGTGTGAATTATGAATAAGGCTAGTCCATCTCAAAATTTGTCTTGTGCCTACTATAACGTTTTGGAATCGGAAACAAGCCCTAGGAATGGTCCTCTTATAACAACACAGGAAGACAAAAAGCGTGAAAGGATTTTTTTTTTACCTTTTAAAAGGGTATAACTTACTCCCTTACATTAGCAGAGACAATGAAAAAATTGAAGACAAGTTTTGCCATTCTCTGCTCACAATATATCCTACCATTCATGGAAATACTGAAGTTATTGAGGAAATATCCTGCTTTAGCTTTCTCAAAATTAGTGGTGATTAGTCTTTGCTAGCAAATTAAATCTAGACAACATTGCAGGCAACTCGCATAACCCAGTGACTATCAAAAATATGTAAACTGTTAAATTTTACTAAGTGGAGAGAAAATAATATGGAAAAACATTATAATATTGTTATGCTCATTGATGTTACTTCATTCCCTCAATATTAAATAAAGCTGTATTTTTCAAATTTGTAAGTAAAACCCAGGAAAGGATAAGAAAAGCACTAGAAGCATGAGAGAGAGTTTTAAGCTAAGAAACTATACATGAAATAAAAGTTAGCTTTGGAAGGGCATTTGACAAATCTTTCTAGAGAGACATAGAATCATATGAACCATTAAAGATATCTATTCATCCTTTACGCAAGAACAAAACAATTTTTATGGCATTTATGATCTCCATACTAACATAAGAGAAAGGGATAATCTAAATAACTAGAATACTGCTCCATTTATTCCCTTTAATTAATATTTTCTGAATATTTAAAGTGTAATTCTTTTCTGTCCTATACAAAACAAGTGCTGTTTCCCATATTTCATAAAAATATTATTAGCACAATTATACTGTGTAATATAAAGGTAGTATCATAGTGATAACGAAGATGATATAAAGTTTATTGTATATAAATTCATTTTAAGAAAGTATTAATTAATATATTCATTTTTCTGTTCAGAGATTCTACTCATTTGTTTATTCATTCACTTTGGTTTGAATGCTTGCAGTCTCACTTTGAATCTGTGAAGAAAAGCTGGACATTTTATCATATTTTACTTGTATAAACAGAGGCAGAGACCCAAAGAGAGATTTTTGTGTAAATGTTTTTCCACAGTTTATAACATAGAATAGTAGTTTACTTTTTGGTTGTTAAAAAAATCAATTTATTGTTTATGTTATTAACTGTGCATTATTTAGGCACTACAACAGTAATTACAATTTTTATGTGAATATTTCTTTTTTCTAAGAGGTGAAACAAATTCAATGGAATAAATAAATGTGCAAAGTACCGAAAGCAGAAGCCACACAAAATTCATATTCAAAGGTAATTTATTTTAGACATAGAAGAGTGGATGTGATCAGAAAGACTGTCAAAGAAGTGGCCTGTTCAGAAAGGTGATAAAGGCCAGAGGTATATTAGACAGATGTGGATTATATTTGATCTTTGCTCTTTGAGTCTCTTCACCAGAGCTCAGGTGACTGTAGATTGAAATATGTTTGTTAATTAAAACAGGCACCAAATATTTGCAAATACACAAACCTCTGTCAAGCACTTCTTCAGCCAAGGAGTGGAGATTTATTTCTAAACCTGGTTTGAAGGCTTTGATGCTTACAGCAAGAGGTGTCAGCAGGAGGAAAGGCCTGCTTGGAGAAGTATAGAGAGACAGAAATTATTATTTACCTGAAATGAGGCCGGCTTATTGTTTACCCACAAGATTCAAATCTAGCACAGACTAAATAAAAATCTTGACACATAATTATGTAAAAAACAAAGCTACACAAATAAAACTTTGGTTTTGGCCTAGGACGCAGTTGAACTTAATCAGACCCCATCCATCAGGCCTGGTTTGACCTCTGTCTGCATAAGTTTGCTTAAACATTTCCCAAGTAAGGTCAGAGCTGTTAGCTGAAACCACTATCCGGTGACAGGTAATTTCTCTGATGCTGCACTAAACTTGGTCTTTGTTGCTTCAGCTACAGCTAAGAGTTCAAGAAACGGTTTATTTGCTACACCATGCTTGCTTGCTACTGCTTCCTAGTACTGAGTTTCTCGACTACCATGCAGATTGCAATTAAGAAGTTCAAGATCTGTGGAGAGGATTGGCCTTCCTCTTACTCCTGCTGCTGGAGGGTGCAGAAAGAAAGCTCAGAGTGCAAGATGTGATTTCTCCTTGTAAATTACCTCAGCTCTGCTGACCAACAGCATACACGTTACTCTAGAAACTAAGGGACAACTTTCATGGGATTACCTGTTACTCTCCAGTAACTTGCTCAGTTATCAAAACTATTAACATTGCTCCTTAGTTCCCTATCTGCAAAATGCAGTTAACAGTATTTATTTACCTTGTGGAAGTCTTGTGAAGATAAAACACTTAAAACTTGCGATGTAGTCCAGATAAGTCTAAAACCAGAATCTGTGACAGAATTTAGCTAAATTTTTCCTAGCAAATCCACTGTTGCACTGGGAGGACACTCCAACTGCAAGAAAAACTGCATTTAACAGTATTCTTTTTGTTGTATCTACATTAGTAAGTTAAGCAGGCCAGCAACTATGTGCCTGAGAAGCCCATGTAGCGTAGCACACCTATACCTCTATACTCCCGAGAGCAGTGTAGACATGTCCAGGAAGGTGTTCGCAGCTTATGTTAACATCCATGCTTGGCACGGATTGTCTGGACTGAGCTGACTGACCTGCGTCAAAGCCATGCCAGGGACCACCTTAGCAATTGAACAGTATGATCAATTCCATTTCAATTTTTAAGCCTACACACCGGTCCTGTTCAGTTTATTTTTATAGATGTGTAGAGGACCGTTCCTATATGTAGTTTGTCTTGACATTGCCATTGCACCCCCACTCCCTGACCTTAACATCTGGCCTCAGAAGACACCACCCTCATGGCCTGCAGAGAAATACCTCCATGAGCTTGCGCAAGGGCCAGGGTGCGAAAAAGGCAGACGACGGCTCCTTGAGGAGACAGCACGTATAGCACGAACTGCTCGTACATAATTGTGATCTGCACATGAGCATGGAACCCCTATAAAAGGAGTGTGTGCACTCTGGTGAGGGGCTTTTTCTCCTTCCTGCTCTTCTCCACATATATCTCCTGGAACCTGCTTCAACAAAGCCTGCAACACTTGGAAATCATAGACGGAGCTAACGGAGCATCACCGGACTTGGAGTGGTGGTAGCTAGATACCCTCCCTGACTTGAACTCTCTCTCTCTCTCTCTCTCTCTTTTTCTTCCCTTTGCTCTTCCCCACTCTCCCGGTTACCTCTCTATATGGTTCTTCTCGCACTGTTTGTTGAAAATAAAGCTGAAGGGTTGTATGACATATGACTTAGTTGAGTGTCTTAATCTCGTCCCTGGGATCATAACGAAACCTCCCCGACATTGGATTGGGACAAGATGTAATCTCTCTGTACACTTTACTTACCTTTTCTAGTTCACTAGAAGATGTCTTACCATTACATACCACTGACTGAATGGGATTGCAGCTGTCTAGAATTTTTTTTTGACAAGACAAAAAGAAAATGTGGGTGAAAACTACAGAATTTCATGGAAACATACAATTTTCATGGTAGACAGGTAAAAGAGTTTGTAGATAAAAATGAGGGCCTAACCCTCTTCAACTGATGCTAGATTGTGGCACTTACCTAGGGAATGGATGGCCAGTATCACACCTTGCTGCTTAGTACTACATTGCAAGTAGTTACCTCCTTAACAGAGTCATTGACTGTTGGCCTTCTGTTTGCTTTACAATGAACATAAATTGCAAAAGTTCTTCATTTTATTCAAGAAAACAATTATGTGTAAAATCTCAAAAATTATTCTAGGATGAATTTTTTTCTGACCTAGTAGGTTAGTGAGTGTCTTCTAAAAACATCATTAGATGTTGCACACTAACTTGTAAAAGCAAATATACTTTCATTAAGGACCCTTCTTGAGAACAGTTAGTCTATAACCATCCTTGAATCTAGAATGGTGAGTGATCTAAGCCTGGATAGCAATGAAATAAAAGGGAAAAACAATTATAATTTAAAAATAGCATTGGTACCAAAAATGGAGGAAAAATACTCTCACAGGACAAAATGTATTCAGAATACTTCAATTTAGATAGGAAACTATATAAACGTTAAGAAAATAAGAAGAAAATATAAAAGAATCAAAATATTTAAATATTGAGATTATTATATATCAGTTTCTGAAGAAAATATAAACATATAAAGTCCTTTAACTATATATATAAGATACAGAAGTATAGATATTAATATGGCACATGTAGGTAAATACTTGGAGTATATTATCAAGTCAAAGGACAGTGGAGATAAAAAACACTCATTTTGACTAAGATAAGATGATCATTTGAGAGAGCATTGATCCAAATCCATAACCATCATATAAAATATTCATAATAAACACAATGTAGACTCAATGAAAAAAACTTCTAATATTTAATTAATTAAACTTTTGTAGCACTGTAATTTGTAATGAGTTGAGCTAGATAATCTTAACTTCCCAAGGATCTGAGATGATTAGAATCTAAACCAAACATGCAAGTTTCAAGTAACTTTTAATAGCTACTTGTTTTAAAATATGAAGGTAGAGCACTACATGGGTTTTTGCAAGGTGTCTGTGACAACAGCAGACCCTGCTAAATTCTGAAGTACTTCAGGCAGAGTATTTTTTCAGTGATTTCCAGCTCTTCAAAGAATAAGCTTTTTGTGACCTGAAAGCTCTCAGAAATCTTCCCTGTAATAAACTAGCCAGTTTTTGAGGGAGCCCCTGGCAGCAGAATGTGGTTAACAGAGGTCACCTTCATAATATGAGAATTGCCAAAATTTAAAATCAGTTTGAGCAGCAAGAAAGTCTTCAAAAAATCACTTAACTTCTTAAATCTTTGAGTAGAAATTCTTCACCCTTTCATAGTAACCCACTCACTCTCTCCGGGATAAGGAATATTTGCATGGTAATGAGGTAGAAATAGTTTCCCTGAGGCATTCTCAGTGACAATACTCTTTATGCCATATGAATTTTCAGAAAAGTGCTTGGTCAGAATAAAGACTGTACCATATTTATACACCTGACAATTTTTGAAAATACAACAGTATCTGGAAATTAACATTGAAAATCCACATAGATTGCAGAAGAATAAAAACAAGCATAATTTAAAAGTGTAAATATAAATATAACATGTACTGTCAAGTTAAATGTCTGGGACTTGCACAATAAAGTTTTTAAAGAGTACCTAAGTAATGAAAAAGTAAAATAAATGACTCTTACTCTCTTATTAGCAAAATTATCTAAATATGCCAGCAGGAATAAAAAAAGTCCCTAGTATAAAACAGATTTGCATGGTAAAAGAAAAAGTATTGAGAAAAAGAGTTTAAAAGTATTTGAAATTCCATTTGCTGGTAAGAATTATACATTCCTTATTTTCATGTTTTCTTATTATGTTTTTGTGAGGCAATTTCTTAGAACAACAACATCATGAAACAAAAAAGATTCCCCCCAGAAACCTAAAACTCAGCTTAATAGCAAATGCACTTAACATTTGTCACCTCTGGAAACTCAAGGTGCATAAGCAGCATGGATTAGTTTGAGAGGAGGGACTGAAGTTGGAGAGGTGGGATCACTGCGCAGGGCTATATAGCAGATCAGGAGACAACTCAGCAGAGACAAAAGGTATCAGATTTTTTGCATTGTTTTAATATCAGGCTAATTTAATTTGCTCAATTCTGATTCATAGCACTCCATAAAAAAGAAGAATTAGGACTTCTGTCTTTTGATCTACAGTTCTTTTTCTTATTCGTTGAAAAATACTTCCCTCAATCTTAGTTCTGTGAAGCAGAGCTCCAAGTCAATGGACTGTCCTTCCTGGAACAATCTTTGCCAGAACGCGAAATATTCAAATGAGCTCTCCTGGCTTGACTACACCAACAGGACTTGGAAAAAAAGGTTATCCATCTCTTTCTGCAGTTAGTTAAAATGCATTTAGTCCTCTTTTTTTTCTCACTTAGCCTGACCTGCAACAGAAACAGATTCTTTGAATTCAACTAAGATTCCCTGCTGTGGAACAGCATATAAGAAGTATGAGAAGTCTGAATATGGCATAGGATCACAAAAGGGAAAAAAAAAACCCAACTCTAATGAACACTTGCAAGCCATAAAGGTGAAATTTACCATACAGAATATTTGAAATATTTAGGTAACTGGAAAACATGTCTTGATACACTGGAGGAAATCCCTAATCTCCATAGAAGTATTAAAGCTACAAAAATGAAAAATCCTAGTAAGAACTGATATTTGCATTTTAAGAAGAAATTACTAATTTTTATCTTAGCTACTCCATTTCTCTCTTGCGTTAGCCTATTCACATCTGGTAATACCCAAATTATTGTACACCAAAACCATAAATATAGAAATTTTCTTCAAATACATCAGAAGCGTTCTGCCCGGAAGTTCTTGGGGTATTTAGACATTCAGGGTAAGATAAAGAGTAGTCAAAAAAGATAAAACCATAATAATTAAATGCATTCTTTGCCTCTCTTTTAGCTGTGGAAGAAACTGAGGAAGTTCCCATATTGGAAACCTTTACAGGGAACTTAGAGGAAGTGTGGAAATAAAATGCTTCTGAAAGTGAAATGCTAAAATAGAACTTACTAAAGAAAATTTCTGAAATGAAAAAAAAAATCAGCAGGCCCATATAATACATGTCCATGAATTCTAAAGGATTAAATCTTTTCTCTTAACTGTAGTGAGTGATATCTTACTTAAATTGGCTTTTCAGATCTGGAGGGCGGCAAATACAAATTGAACATAAGGGCTTACCTTATAGCAAATCATCATCCTCGTTTTAAAAGTGTCTGGTGGGAGAAATAAAGCATGGGTAAAGCATCTGTATTTTGGTACTAGAGTAGTGCCTTGTGACAGTAGATGATTGCACAAAAATTGAAGAAAACTTTATCTGCTGCAGAGTTTACAGAATGAAGAAAAAAAGAAGAAAAAAAAATCCCAGGAAAATGTACCATGGATTTTCCATGAAATGGAGAAAACCAAAACAAGGATTTTCCACTAAAATAAAAAATAACAAAAAAAAAACCCCAGAGTTTTGGATAGAATAACATATCATAGAATCATAGTATATATTGAGCTAGAAGGGACTCATAAAGATGACTGAGTCCAAATCCCTGCTCTTTTCAGCACTACCTAAAACTAAACCATATGACTGGGAGTGTCATCCAGATGCTCCTTGAACTCCGATGTATGGAAAATATTTGTTAAAATGGCAAAGACAAGGATTAGTAGACATAGCATTTAGTTGTTAAAGAACTGCCTACAGGAAGATAATAATAATCAGTACCCACAGGAAAAGTTTTAGGTAGAGGGAGAAGCCTTTGAGGATTCAAATCTCATCTCAGCTAATGTTCTCCCATCACTAGCTTCTCCCTCTTCCATCCTTTGTCATAGTCTTAGTTATTTGTAAAATTGGGAGGTAATGTTAAAATACACTTTGAGGGTGACAGGCACTGGAACAGGCTGCCCAGAGAGATGGTGGAGTCTCCAACTCTGGTGACATTCAAAACCCGCCTGGACGCCATCCTGTGCAACCTTCTCTGACAGGGGGGTTGGACTAGATGATCTCCAGAGGTCCCTTCCAACCCCTGTGATTCTGGGATAC